>JAECUM010003818.1:0-112744 GCA_016617855.1 Megalonaias nervosa
AATTGGAAATAATGAAGACTGATCTACTGCAGGCCTGCCAATGCCAACCCTAAAAAAGCCTTATCAGCAAGGCACTTGATTATTAACTTTAAATTTGACCAATTTTCAGTAAGCCGTAAGTAAATATTATGTACTGCTGGTAGAGTGGAAAACATGTTTGGAAAGCTCGTAAGCGGGGTATGATGCAGCAAATTAACATTATGTTCCAGTGCTCTTAATGACCTCCCATTGCTTGAGCTGAACCCGTACATTATGTTGCAATAAATCGGCACATTACTGACCTCCATTTGTTTCACAAATTGCAGTTCCATAAATCAAATAAAACATAATGTTGCAAAGACCTCCTGTTCAATTTCAGAAACTGAAGTTCCATCAGATATGTGGTCTGGAGCAGTGTATCTCAGTAAGTACAATTCAGTCTTAATGACATACATCTAGTTTCAGCAAATGCAGTCCTTAACTCCATGGAGGTCTATATGTTGCATTTCTACACAAATTTTTTGTTTTAAATTCATGTGGCAGCGGCATTTATCTCTCCCACCATAGGCAAGTCTCAAAATTGATCCATAATTTCAAAAATAAATGTATTTTTTGCCTTTACAGCTTCTGATCTTAGTCACCAAGTATCTTGATTTTTCTCTGTTGTACTTCAAAGCCATCTGAAGTTAACAGGCAGATTGTCCCATTCACCTGCCATGTTTTCCTTTGTTGGAGTACATTTCCTGACTATGCTAAAACATAAAAGCAAAATCTTGATCAAACCAGCATAGAGTGACAGCATGGATAAATTAAAGCATCTAAGGTTCCACCAACCCACCCCATGAAAATGTCTGGTTCCGTGACTAACTCCACCGAGTCTAATATGAAAACCAGAATCCAGACCAAAACCAGACAGGCCAATATCCATATAAAACAATCATATTTCTCCTAAATGTTTATATGCAGCTTGAAATGATGCAATTATTATTTTATGATATCATTAATGTCTCCTTTAAAAAAAAAATAATTCGTACACAATTTCAATAAATTGCAATATCAGTCATGTGAAAGAAAAACAATAAAGCCAAAGAAAGCAAATAAGACCTTTTCTTGGACATCTTAAGCATTTCATGACCTGCAGTAAATCAGTGGTGCAGACTTTCAAAAATGTCATACTAAAAACATTCAAACATTAACACACTTTTAGATTTGCATTTGATAACGAATCTATGGTCACCAACCTGTACAAATTTGATGAATTTTCATAAACTTCTGTCATTGTTTTGGGGCAATTAGTGATGTGTTAAAATATCATAAATAATAATGCCACACACACCCATTTTAAAAGCTATTATCCTTAATCATATTCTAGTATTATCAATAGTGTCATTTCAGCATTTTTTATTAGGTCATTGTGTCCCAATTCATTGTTACATAAAAGGGCACAGATAATTGGCTGTGCAAACTTTGTGATGAAATCATATAATTCTTTGTTACGTTGGACACAATTATTAATTATCAGGCTGAAAGGCTGGAAAGAAGCAAACTGGGACAGCTGACTTTATTTTCATGGTTCCAGAGTCCAGTTCTGCTTGTATGTATCTCACTTCATATACCATATAAATTATTTTTCATGGACATCATATTTATTAATTTTTATCCAGATTGTTTTAAATTTTGGCAAAATGTTTTTTAGTGATTGAAGATCTGACAAGGTTATAACATACATGGTGATACATTTTTTACATTTCCTCAACCTCATTCTGAGATTACAAAATTGCTAAAATTTCTCCACGTCTCTTAAAAATATGTGCTACATAGTATGATGGACACGTGTGACTAACACTGTCTAAAATAAACTACAGAAATGTAAAACAGGCTGAGAAAGTAGTGTGGGAAAATTTGGTTACAAACACAACACCCATGACCTAAAGAAAATTCCTTAATAGAGAGTGAGAAAAAACCCAAGTATTTCAATTATTGGGGATATTTTCCAGCACTGATAAAATAAAATCTCAATCTTTTAAAATTCTGATTTCATAAAATAATGTTTGACCAGAGTGCAGGTTTATTTATTTAACTTTGTGGGTGTGAGAGGGAGGCATTTTCATGGACAATCTTGTCCGACAAAATTTTACCATTAACAAATATTATGAAGCTAATCCAACAGACCCCCCCCCCCATTAAACTCAAATTAAACAAGCCTTCACCAAAAGCCTGAAACATATTTTAGTTATAACTCTGCACTTACACAGAAACCATAACGCTTTATCTTGTTTCCTTTTATGCATTTTTCCAGTACAAATGTTTCCACAAGCTTTTGGTGAGCAATGTAAACAACTGAATGCATGTACAATTTTTGAAAGACTAATGCATATGTACATATAAATTCTATTTAAATGAACAAACATGCAACACAATCATATAATTTTATTTACATACATACATATGCAGCAAAGATTCATGAAGAAATACATGCATATACACAGAGACATACATGAACATACAATTTATGAAACTGAGAATATGGAACAAAAATATTCATTTAAAAAATCCAACATTTTTTGTCAATATTTGCACCCTATATGTCCTATTCTCAGTTCTCCATTATGAGTGAAAGACAAAACATCTTCTTTACAATTAAACACTTGCTCCTAAAACTGTTATGCTGTTCTAAAATCACTTCTTGCATCACAAACAACCATCCTTCTAAAAACAGGAGTTATTTAATGGTAATGGTAATGGTGTGCATTGTGCAATTTTGGTTTCCTAAAATATGATATATACATGTTCCTAATTCGTACTCCAGCAGTTCTTGTAGTTTTTCAGAATATTTAAGTGGTATAAATAAAATAGTTTGAGACTGAACAGTACACCCTAATTATTCTTAAACATTCTATTTCATCTTTTGGATGACTATGGCTGACTTTGGGCACAGAATATTGTTTTGCATATTGGATGGTAATGATTTACTTTGGGCACAGACTGCTGTTTTTATTATTTTGGATGTGTATGGCTGACTTCGTGGATGGCTATGGTTGACTTTGGACTCAATACTGTTTTGCATATGGGATGGTAGTGATCGACATTGGGCAAACTGCTACTGTATTTTGGATGGATGTGGTTGACATTGTGGATCATTGTGGATGGCTATGGTTGACTGTGGATGGCTTAGGTCAACTTTGTGGATGGCTATGGTCGACTTTGTGGATGACTATGGTTGACATTGTGGATAACTTTGTGACATTGTGGACGGCCATGGTAGACTGTGGATAGTTATGGTTGACTATGTGGATGACTATGGTTGACATTGTGGATAACTATGGTTGACTTTGTGGATGACTACGGTTGACTGGATAGCTATGGTTGTCTTTGTGGATGACTATGGTTGACTTTGTGGATAACTATGGTTGTCTTTGTGGATGGCTATGGCTGACTTTAGGATGGCTATGGTTGACTTTGTGGATGGCTATGGTTGACCTTGTGGATGGTTATAGCTGACTCTGAGCCAATATCACTTCTTCCACTTTCCAATCTTTATACACATCAACTTTTAACATAAAGACCAGTATCTCTGAATACCTGACCCCATTAGTATGTAGCTTTTAATGAATCAAAATAAAAGTTTTTATCTTTGTTACCAGCACAGAGGTATCAATAGTGGGTTATAGTAATTAACTGTGCACAATTTTGGTATGCTCACTTGTTTATAATTTGAAGGTGCTTACATACAAATCAACCATCACTGACAGATTTCGTGTTCTAAGGCAAAGTACTAACACATGTACAAATCAACTATCACTGACAGATTTGGTGTTCTAAGGCAAAGTGCTAATACGTACAAATCAACCATCAATGACAGATTTGGTGTTTTATTGCGAAGTGTTAACATGTGTACCAATCATCATCCACCACTGACTAGTTTTGGTTTTTTAAGGTACTGCAATATTTGATAAATTATGCTATGCAGAGGCAAGTGAACTGCCATGCTCAATGACACAACATGGCATCTGATCTGGGGTAATCCGATAATAGGAACAGAACCAGCACCAAACTGGTTGCAAGTCCAATCCTTAAAAATTAACCACAATGACTCCCCACTCTTTGGCATTTTAATTACTGCCTGTACAGTCTGCCATGGCCAGTAATCTCAGAATACACACAAGTTCCTTGAAGGGACTGATGCTCTAGTGGCTGAAAAGAAATTCCAGGAATCCAAGATTCTCTTCTTTTTAACTTGTGAATTTTGAAACCATCTCTAATATGCTGTGGTAAATAACAGGATTTTCAAAAATATGGTCACCATAGGGGCACACTGGATGTAAGGTTGGTACCATTTTCATTTATGCCCAATTTCAGAAGAAAACTTTTCAATATGACCATCCATTCAGGAAGATTTTCAAGATGGCAACCTTGGTGGCAACAGATTTTAGATTGGCCTCACATCATTTAGGACAAATTAAACACCACAAGTCTTCTGGTGGAAAATCAATACTGATATAACTTTTATGACCAGCAATAACAAGATTTTCAAGATGACTGACACAGAGGCCATATTTATATCAGATTGGCACCATTTTCATTTAGGACCAGCTAGACATATTAGAAAATCATTTGATTAAAACTCCTTGTCGATATGACCATCCATCCTGGGTGAGTAGCATTATCATGGTTTTCAAGACAGGTTGTTATTTTATGAAGTCTTCTTGTCAATGATAATACGACTTTCTGTTCAGGAGAAACAGAAAAAAGATTTTCAAGGCGGCCATCGGATTACATTTCACTTCAGTGTGACTAGAGATCATAAGTATTTCAGTGAAAACCCAATGTTGATATAACCCTCCATTAAGGGTAGCAATTATAAGATTTGCAAGATGGCCACTGCAGTGATCACAGACTTTTATCACTGTGGACCCAATATGCAATCATTTCAACCTGCAATGTTTTAGAACCTGCCAATATAATGTGTACTAGTGCTGATATGCTTTAATGTTTTCCAAATCCTTTTAAAAATAATCTGTAACTAAACAACCTGTCATCAAATTCAAAAATGTAAAATTATCCAGCACCTTCCTAGCCCCATGTTGGTCTGGCTATGAAGGGATTGATGATTCCAACTCAAATAGTAGAATTTCCCCCACAGAAAAATCTCAAGGAATGAAAGACAGGTTTAAACAGTGAATGTAAGATTTCATATACATGGGTGAAAATCATTTGTTCAGATGGCAACTCTTCCATACTGCTAAATTCTGTTTATGATTTACTTCATCACCAATGGGTGAGATGTAATGGGCCAGATGTAGTTGGGGGAGATGTAATGGGCCAGCTGTAATTGGGGGAGATGTAATGGGCCAGATGTAACTGGGGGGAGATGTAATGGGCCAGATATAATTGGGGGAGATGTAATGGGCCAGATGTAACTGGGGGAGATGTAATGGGCCAGATGTAACTGGATGGAGATGTAATGGGCCAGATGTAATTGGGGGGAGATGTAATGGGCCACATGTAATTGGGGGAGATGTAATGGGCCAGATGTAACTGGATGGAGATGTAATGGGCCAGATGTAATTGGGGGAGGTAATGGGCCAGATGTAACTGGGGGAGATGTAATGGGCCACATGTAATTGGGGGGAGATGTAATGGGCCAGATGTAATTGGGGGGAGATGTAATGGGCCACATGTAATTGGGGGAGATGTAATGGGCCAGATTTAATGGCCATGTTGTATGCCCCAGCGAACCATTTCTACAATGCACAGATGAGATTACAACAACAAAAAAAAAAAAAAACCACATTAAGTCCTGGACGTTTTGGAATAAGTCTAATTTGGATAGTTTTCTGGGTTTCTAAATTCAAGAACTAATGAGTTTTGACAATGAATCACATTATAATTCAGGGAAATGAAGAATACCATGTAAATATATGTACTTATTTAATGACTGATATTAATCTCTTCCTCAATTTTATATTTGATTAATATAAATTTTTTTCTCACTTTTATAATAAATTTTTTTCCACACATTTATAATTGATATTTTTTTTCTCACTTTTATATTTGACTAAAACTAATTTTTTTCTCACTTTTATATTTGATTAATAATAATTTTTTTTCTTACTTGACAATATTTACCCTGTAGCTATACAAAATTTGGGAGTTTGGGGGAGATCGCAACACTGTTGTGGTCACACTGGATATCTAAGTGACACTATCTGCATCTTGGAATAAACATTCGGATGGCTGTCCTCCTAGTAGTGTAGTAGGAATAACAAACTTGTTCTAATGGACAAAATGACAATAATAGCAGTGATTAAAAACTGGCAGAGAACATGTTCTATAGTTCTAAGAAGTGCAATAGTTTGGGGCCTGATTGAGGGGAGATTCTGATCTCAATAAGTAGAGTAATATAACAGCTTGGGGCCTGAGAAAGTGGCTAACAGATGAATTATAAAAAAAAATTTAATACTGAACATTATGTCCATGTTCCTAAGATTCTCTCTCAGTTTGGCCATATCAGGTGAAAAGCTATTGAAATTTGATTGCAGAAATTATTTTTAAGCAATTTTTGCACTGACCTAGTTTTAGCATGCATCACACCTGTCAACATCATACAACAACTGAAAGTAATATAAAATTGCTGTAGTCATCATCTATTTTTCACTAGACATGAAATATATAAAACTCATTAAATAATAAAAATGCAACACTTGCTTCTTGTGGCATTCAGTGTTATTCAGACTAATAATTTCATCTCTGATACAAAATTCATTCCACCAGTGCTGGAAAGAACTAAATGATGACCAGGCCCCAGTTTTACTAAACATTTCAAAGTGTCTTCTCCTCAAAATGAGATTTCTGAATACCTTTCATTTTACTTGGTTTGCAAACAATTTGCACTCATCAGCAGACATCAATAACTAAACAGTCACAACGTCCCCTAGGGCTCATACTCTTGCACTTAAGTGAAATTCAAAGACTTTTCTATAATTTTCCAAGGTCTCACAAAATAAATTTCCATGACCTCAAATGTTGGCAGCAAAAGTGAAAACAACATACAGAATGACAAGCAATGCTGATATTCCAGGAGACATTATGAAAAAACAATGGACCAAAAAATGAAGTGCAAGGATTTACACCTAAAATGTAAATTTTCAAGGATTTCAAGTCTCTGAATTAAAAAAGCCAAAATCCAGTACTTTCAAGGAAATGTACAAATCCTGATTTGTCACTGTCTCCCACCCACATCCGATCAAACATTTTTCCTCCCTGAGGAAAAAATGACTTTTCTTTAAAACAAATTTCAAGAGTAAATTTATTATGAGGGCAATCGTAAGATTATATCATTATTTTATGTCCTTTCTACTATATTTATACCGGACACAAATCCCAATATTATCTAGAAAATAACTGTAAATTATATATCGTTGTTTTACCCCATTTCTAATTCTTCCACATCTGACACAAAACCAAATATTATAATGAATATAATAAACAATATACAACATAACCAGAGAAGAAACTTGGAGAAGTTTGTGAAAATGGGGACTAGCAGTTGGAATGGTTGAAATGTATCTGGAGCCCTGAATGTTTTAATAATTCAACATGGAAGTAATATAAGATTTTCAGTTGACAAATACAGCATGTATTCCCTTAAAACATCAACAATCATTTGGTCCTTTTTAAAACAAATTTCATACAGGATTGACACTCCTAGCATGACAGTTGTATCTCATACACAAATGTTTGGTATGTATTACTTAATTTAAGCTACAATCACTATTTTTCAAATAGTAAATACATGATTTTCCCTGATTACGTGATTAAATATGCACAACATTTTGTAATGAATGGGAGTGTAACTAGTTACAAACAAAATCTGAATGAGGAAAAACCTCATCAAATAATACAAGAAATAATTAACTTCTATTACGTCAATCCTTAATAGCAGATTTCATCTTTGGCACTTGGCAGAAGCCTAAACTTTAAGCAATGTATGTTTATCGAAAATAATGGCTTCTTCTTCATATTTCCCTGCTTAACCATGTTCTCGCTATATAAATGTTTTTTCCATCTCAAGTGGTCACTCTGGTCAATGCAACCAAAATGGCCACACAAGTCAAAGCAACCAAAATGGGCATAATGGTCAATGCAACCAGAGTTAGTGGTTCTGTAGTTTTTATTATGCTTGTCCATCTTGGAACTGGATTTTCAACAAGGAATGGATGGCTGGGGGAGATATCCATTAGACTTCAGGTTTCAAAGATTATTAATTAATTGACTGGTGTTTAACAATCCATCAACACATTAAAGATTATCTCTTGCTAGGTAAATTTACCCTGAGTTGTACTATGGTGGCCACTCAGCATAGTCTGGGTAAACTTATGCCTAGTCACACCATGGTGGCCACTCAGCATTGTCTGCGTAAACTTACCCAGTCATACCATGATGGCCACTCAGCATTGTCTGAGTAAACTTACCCAGAGCCATACAATGGTGATCACTCATCAAAGTCTGGGCAAACTTACCCAGAGTCACACCATAGTAGCCACTCAGCACATTCTGGATAAACTTATGCCAAGTCGTACCATGGTGGGCACTCAGCACAGTCTGAGTAAACTTACCCAGAGTCATACCATGATGGCCACTCAGCACAGTCTGAGTAAACTTGCCCCGAGTCATACCATGATGGCCACTCAGCACAGTCTGAGTAAACTTGCCCAGAGTCATACCATGATGGCCACTCAGCACAGTCTGAGTAAACTTGCCCAGAGTCATACCATGATGGCCACTCAGCACAGTCTGAGTAAACTTGCCCAGAGTCATACCAAGGTGGCCACTCAGCAGAGCCTGAGTAAACTTACCCAGTGTCATACCATGATGACCACTCAGCTAAAGTCTGGGTAAAACTACCCGGAGTCACACCATGGTGGTCACTCAGCAGTCTGTATAGAATTCAAATATGCATCCTCCTGGTGTGGAGTCCAAATGTGGCTAAACTCTGGACCACAAGACTATGTGCTCTTACAAGTGTATATCAAATATACATCTTTCTGGTCTAGGCCACAAAACTGCTCATACACTTCATACATGTGTATATCAAATATACATCTTTCTGGTCTAGGCCACAAAACTGCTCATACACTTAATTCATGTGTATATCCATATTTTGTTACTGTTAAGTATGGATGTGGTTCTGCATAATGTGCACATATTACAATTATTTGAATACTTCTTCCACTCATTTCTTATTTAAAACATGCATGTATATCCAATTCTTCCAACAGACAGATGTTCATTATAAAAAAGTACAACTGTTGCTGTTACAGCCTTATGCCCACTGTGTATAGTTACTTGATTATCATTCATAAATCTAACAACTGCTATTATAACTACTGAATTAGTATTCTTATTACCAGTTTTTGTTAGAAAGGAAGGACTGCAGAACTAGAAGAAATAAAATAAATGTACCTAGTAGCAAATCTTTAAATGATTAAAGTCAGAGGCATAAAACAGATTTATATAACACCTGTATTTATGTTTAGTGGTCTCAAAGTTTGAATCAAATCTTGCTTTGAATGCAGTGTAAGAAATTCCCATTTTGTTGGTACAAATTCTAATAGTAAAGGAGAATAAATAACATAATATCAGAATCAACATGAAGCTTAATCAACTGGCAAAGTATAATATCAACAGTGCTGCCTTACTGACCAATGTCCGGTACTAATCTACCACGGTCCAATGGTGAGATCAAGGGTATTACAAAGGTGCCCATAATGTACCTTGAAGTGCATGTAGTCTTTGACCCCACTGACGACACATTAAACACATACTAAAACATAAACTACTAGATTACATCATTAATCTTTTCTTCTGTCGTCAAGTGGGCACGGAAAAAAGTGAACAAAATAAGACCAATAAGTATGGCCCAAGTGGCGCTGAGATCACACAACTGGCCAGCATCTACCTAACAGTCACATACAAAAAGGGGCTTTCTGTCAAATTCTATTCAACATGAGAAGTCATTAAAGGTTTTTCAATTTTTCTGGGTACTGGTGGCCATACTGGATGGCAGATTAGCATCATCATCTGCATGTTGATGTATGACAAATAATGTATGCACAATGGATAAAGAAAAACCAAAACATAATCCATGTATATCTAAATATATAAAATACCTTTTTCTTTTATCTTTTTTTATATGGCTTATGATCATCAGAATTAAATATTAGTTACTTGTTGCAAGTACTTTTCACCAATCAATAATGAAATCATGCTGAAAAGTTAACTGCAAGCTATCAAAAGCAAACATGTTTAAATTAAATGAATTTTTTGCCAACCTGGAAAATGAAAATTTCAATGTTTACAAATATATATATTCACTACACAAATTAACCCTGATCAATATTGCATAAGCTCAGACAATGATGGGTTAACCTACAAGTCTTTAAAAATTTATCAGCAAGTTAAAAGGAAGGGACTCTAAGGACACATAATAGTGATAAAATATTATTGTCTTTCAAAATTCTTGAAAATAAATTTTAAATCTATACATGTATAGAGTAAAAAGTACTACAAAACAATGATTTTTCTATTATATTTCATGGGACAGCCTGACAGAATTTTATTATGATTGAGTGGCTCAGCTGCCATTCAAACCACCCACTTGAGGTTTATCATTTATTTCTTCAAGTGACCAATGGGTAAACCATATTAATTCTTCTGGAACAATTTTTGATCACCGACATATGGACAAGTGCACTCTATCTGACTATATCTGTCTTTATTTAAAAAGGAAAAAGCCTAAGTAATATACAACTTTAGTAATCATACTTTAAACCCCACCTCCAGCTGATCAGTTTAGGCATAGTTTACATTTTTTCTGATGCATAAGCAAAAGCATTTTAAACAGGTTCATAAATAAAAGTCGGAATCCACATTCTCAATATTTTTTAAAGCTCAAATCTCAAGTTTTAAAACCCCCAAAATAGAGATGATACATGAAGAACACTGACATCACTGAAATTCAGCATCCTAGTAGTGAAAGAAAAGATTCAGAGTTTTACGATTTGAACTTTAATAACTCAAGTTACAGATTATTAGAACTAAATGCTAGATTTTTGTACTTAAAATTTTGAGAATATGGGGGCAGGCCTTAATTGATGTTTTCTGACCCAAACTATACTCTTCTTTTCTTGCTCTGTTCTTGCATAAAATCTGACATCAATTCTAGGATTGCGTTCTATGAATGTTGCATTATTTTGTACACAATGTAGATGCAATCTTAAAAATTACTTCATCATATATCACTGCCTTCCAGTTTAGAACTTTGACCGAGAACATCTCTATCATTCATTAAATGGGAGTTACCTTAAATCACATGACTGGTGTATCGCCATTTGGACTTGTTTGTATCATACCATGATGTAAACACTGCCACAACTGCCTCTGTTTACTCAATCCCTTAAAATTCCTTACTTAGAAACTGAGGTCATTGTCAACTACATTTATGCAAGCCATTTTTTAAAAAAAAGAACTTAAGTTTTCTGGCTAGGAATGTTAAGAAAAATAATCCTTCACCATTCATAGCAGTTTTTTTTAGCATCAGGCAAATGGAAAAGCCTTGTATCTTTGGCGTGAACTTTTCCTTACATCAATTAATACAAACGCTGTTATTACTTTTCAGATAATTAAAACCAATGCATGATCATATACTTTTCTACAAAGAAGATATGATCTTTGAAATATACTGCCCCAGTGTGAGCATTGTGGTTTACTGCGACCAGTTGTTGTTGTTGTAGGGTTAATGCCATTTTTCAGCACAAGATAGGCTATACATGGCGGCCAGTATAAATAGTGGAGGAAGAACCCAGGAAAACCTCAGAAAGAACCACAGACCCACGAAAAGCTACTGGCAAGATTTCTCACATACCCACATTACTGTGACCAGAAAGACCAGTCTGAAGTTTATTGTGACTAGAAAGGCCAGTCTAAGGTTTACCACTGTGACCAGAAAGGCCAATAAAAGGTTTACTATTATGACCAGAAAGGTCAGCTTAAGGTTACCAGTGACCAGAAAGGTCAGCTTAAAGTTTACCATAGTAACCAGAAAGGCCAGTCTAAGGTTTACCATTATGACCAGAAAGGCCAGTCTAAGGTTTACTGTTGTGACCAGAAAGGCCAGTCTAAGGTTTACCATTGTGACCAGAAAGGCCAGTCTAAGGTTTACCATTATGACCAGAAAGGACATTCAAGAGTTTACCATTATGACCAGAAAGGCCAGTCTAAGGTTGACCATTGTGAAACACAATTGGCTATACACTTTACAATCAGGTTCAAAATGCCAAATGTTTAAAAGTCAATATATTTATTCAGCATAATGGTACAATTTAAAAATGATAGACAGTGTATATATTCACATACAAGTCAAGTCTAACAGCAAACATCACAGACCCTAATCTGCTTTCAAGTAATATGTCAGCAGATCAGGGTCTGTGTTATCTGATTTCAAAACTAAACAGATCCAGATCTACAAAGACATAATGTGACTGCAGATCTGGGTCTCTGCAGTTTGTGATCAGTAGATCCAGAGTGCTGGACCCTATTTGACTGGTATGGGAGACATTTTCAATGACTTCATTCAATTAGACTGAGCTATATTAGGCTTTGTTGTAATGTTTGGTGAGAGGTAGTCAAAGGAAATAAGTATTTCCTGGGCTTGACATAGGTATTATACAGTGAGTACAAATTATAACTTTACTGTGTAGTTTCAAATACAAGTGCTCTGCAGGAAGCAGTATTTCACTTCTCAACACTTCCTAGATACTGCTTGTGCAGGCAAGACAAAAACTCCAAGTAGATCTGGTACAATCATTCGACATACAGGAATACTGTACCAATGTTACTGCTAAATCCAAACACTATCATAAAAGATTTTCACTTCATGTGACTTAAAAGAAAACAAAACATGTCACCAGAGTTGCTGAGAGAAAAATGATAACTTTTCCCACCTTTCACAGGCGAGGTGGCAAAGGTCAAGAACACAACCACAAACATGAAAAGGAAGGACATTACATCAACCATACTTGAATGTAAAAAAAAATTATAACCTAAGGAAATAAAAGGATAAAGACATACACATTTTGTAGAGTTCAGATGTTAAAAAACCCCAAAAGAACAGTTTGAATAATAGGCTTTCAAGTATTGTAGAAATTATCTAACTCTGAGAAATAAAGAATGATCCAAATTTTGTACAGAATGGCTGTTCCATTCGTACACACATGGTACCAAGGGAAGGCAGTTTTTAAAAATATGTGCCAGGATACTCTGATCATTCCAAGAGTTCAAAAGAATTAATACAAAATTCTAAACTGCATCTATCAGTGACAAATTCCCTGGGTCCCAAGTTCATTTTAATGGAACAGCCATGACCAAATAAACATCTGAAAACTTACTTTCAGAATCAAGCTGAAAATAAGATGTGCATTGTATCAGCATATGATTCAATGCTAAAAGGACTGCAACATCATAAACAGAATATCAAACAAGTTGACGAAGTCTTGTCATGCAAGTAAACTGAGATTTTCAAGACCGACGAAGGCTTTTGGCCTCCTGTTGCTTGTTTTTTTTTGTGTCATATAATGAACCAAAATAATCTCATAATATGTTAGTTAATACTTTCTGCAAATTAAAATTTCACCAAGAAATTTTGAGCTCTAAATCCCAGTGTACATTCTGAGATACTACAGGCCAATACTGTTCAAGAATTATTACTGATAACAGCTTATTCCTGAAATAGTATCTGCAATGTTTCCTTCCTTTTCAATAGCTTCTTTACACAAAAAGCACGATATAATAGACAGCTTCCTATTTTTTTCCTGGAGTTTGCCTAATGTAATGCTAAACAAATACATACTTGTGAAATTTGTAAATTGTTTACAATAGCAAAGAATAATGGGTCAGAAACCAGACAATAATTCATAGTTCGGTCCAAATGATCAAAGAAAGTGGAAGTTCTAATGAGAAAGAAAAGATGACAACTGTCATTACATGGCATAGCCATCCCATTCTACGAGGTACTGAACTTTGCTGTTGGGAAGCATTCTCTTTCCTGTCACCAGTAGCCCTTCTGCAAATCCTTGCTTGTTTTTTGCTATGAAATAGTTCACTTGCTTTGTCTTTATACTCTTCAGGTCACCTACTGATACCAGTGACAAGTTCTGATCCACAATATTTGGAGGAGTGTTCTGCACAGACCCTTGAGAGTTCCTTCGCTCCTTGTCAATTATCCGAAGACTTCTTTTTCTACAGTCATCCAAACTGACTCTATTTGATCTTCTCTTTGGTTTCCTTTTGGGATCTCCTGGTGCAAAATTATTTAAACTTGGTGCTAGTGGCTCCTCTTTCTCAAGCACTGGGGGGCCTTCCATTATTGCTGATTTTGAACTATCAGAAAACTGAGATACAGCATCCAGTTCTACCATTCTGCTGTAGAAATTCAGAATTTTCCCCCTTTGCTTACTGAGTTGTTTTTCCTCATTTTGTTCTACTTCAGTTTTGAATGGATGGTTAAAAGAATCAAAGTTCTCTGGAAGGGGTATTAGCTTATCCAGAAGGGGTTTCTTTACTTTATTTTTCTTCTTATTGCGAACACTCTCTACTTGAAGGGCTGTGGCGGCAGCTGCAGCTTCTTCATCTTCCTGAATTGAACTCTCGTACATCTTTGTTCCCTACAAACAAGATAGAAAATGAATGCATAAAAGGTATTAAAACAATCAGACAGTGCAATCAGAGAGAGAGAGAGAGAGAGAGAGAGAGAGAAATGTAAGATGAAACATGGAAAGGTTAAAGACAAGTCTGAGACATCACCACTCATTCATTTCATCTACCTTATTGGTAAACTCCTTGAAAACAAAGACAAAGAAGAGGATACAGAGATGAAGCCTATATTCAAAGATGCAATTATTGGTTCCATCAAAAAGGACGGACTGAGATCTGGATCAGTCCAAATTTATAAATGTCATTTAAATGGAATATGATCTTACCTGAAATAGACGTCTGGCATGTTTGCCAGTCTGTAGAGCTCCAATAAGATGAATTGGGGATGGCTTCAAAGGAACTGGTGATTGGCTGAAACAAAGTCATCAAAATATTTATTAGTGCACAGGTATATACCTCAGGTCAGATAAATCTTAGTACACAGCTATATACCTCAGGTCAGATAAATCTTAATACACAGCTACATACCTCAGGTCAGATAAATCTTCATACACATGTATACACCTCAGGTCAGATAAATCTTAATACACAGGTATATACCTCAGGTCAGATAAATCTTACTACACAGGTATATACCTCAGGTCAGATAAATCTTACTACACAGGTATATACCTCAGGTCAGATAAATCTTACTACACAGGTATACACCTCAGGTCAGATAAATCTTAATACACAGCTATATACCTCAGGTCAGATAAATCTTACTACACAGGTATACACCTCAGGTCAGATAAATCTTAATACACAGGTATATACCTCAGGTCAGATAAATCTTAGTACACAGCTATATACCTCAGGTCTGATAAATCTTAATACACAGGTATATACCTCAGGTCAGATAAATCTTACTACACAGGTATATACCTCAGGTCAGATAAATCTTACTACACAGCTACATACCTCAGGTCAGATAAATCTTAGTACACAGGTATATACCTCAAGTCAGATAAATCTTAGTACACAGCTATATACCTCAAGTCAGATAAATCTTACTACACAGGTATACACCTCAGGTCAGATAAATCTTAGTACACAGGTATATACCTCAGGTCAGATAAATCTTAATACACAGGTATATACCTCAGGTCAGATAAATCTTAATACACAGGTAGATACCTCAGGTCAGATAAATCTTAATACACAGGTATATACCTCAGGTTAGATAAATCTTAATAAGGTTCCCTGTTGTATTTAAGATAGACTTGGCCTGTTGTGTTCGTTTTTAAACAAACACAACAGGACAAGTCTATCTTAAATACAACAGGGAACATTATGATTGAAAACAATCCAACAGAATGAGTCCCCAACAATAAAGACTTTATCCTTGCTGTACTGTAGTAACTAAAATGAATGGATGATGCGTCTTGAGTCTTACCTTTAGAATTGATAAATATTTTCAATGGTCAGTAATCATAGCCTGTCATTTTATTCCGGAAGGCATCAAATGGCTTTGATTTCATACTTTATAATCATTCCCTGTGTGATTTGACTTCTCCAAAGTCAGTTGGTAGAACAACAATCTTTAAAGCAGAATTATACCAAGACTTAGTGAGGCCAAAATTCAAGCCCCAGGCTAAGCACAGGACTGAGCGACAAAGAGTGCTGAATTCAAGTCCCAGTGAGCACTAGAACGAGTAAAAGGAGGCCCAAATTCAAGTCCCAGTCTGAGCACTAAAACGAGCTCCCAATTCAAGTCCCAGTCTGAGTAATAGAAAGAGTGACAAAAAGGCTCAAATTCAAATCCCATTTTGTTCGCTAGAAAGAGTGACAAGAGAATCAAATTCAAGTTCCAGTCTGTGTAATAGAAAGAGTGACAAAAAGGCTCAAATTCAAATCCCATATTTGTTCGCTAGAAAGAGTGACAAGAGAATCAAATTCAAGTCCCAGTCTGAGTAATAGAAAGAGTGACAAAGAGGCTCAAACTCAAGCCCCAGTTTGAGCATTAGAAAGAATGACTAAGAGGCTTGAATTGTCTGACCTAAAGAAAGAGTGACAACAATGCCCAAATTCAAGCATCAATCTCAGCACTGGAAAGAGTGACAAAGAGGACCAAACTCAAGGAAAAATGAAATAAAATGTGGAAAAGTCATAATGATTATGCGTTACCAAAACTTAACAAGCTACATCAAAATAGGCTTAATCATGAACATATGTGTATATGTTTTACAACACTTCAGCACAACAGTGGCTATGTGGTGTCAACTACAGGTAAAATGCAAAAAATGTAAAAGTAAACTGCACAAAAATTTAGATAAAATATAAGATGTAAAGATGATAAAATATTGTAAAGATATATATATAAAATGATGACAGTAAAAGATGTAATATCCAAATGTTTGGTCAGAATTATGTTACGAGTCTATGCTCTTAAAATAAGTAACAGAAACGAGTGAAGACAACAAACTTTGTAAAATTTAACATAATTTATTTCCCTAGAATAAAAAGTGAAAAATAAGAAAAAAGGACTTACGGTTTTGCAAATCAAATCCAAAAATAATCCAAGAATTAAAGACACAAGTCCTAGTAATAAAAAGTCCTGAATAAAAACTCCGTTCGAGTCCCGAAGAGATTTAAAACGGAAGGCGATGACGTGTCTGTTATGGCCTACGTAGTACCGATGTGTCAACAGTCTTTTGTTGAATCACAGAAATATTATTCCAGGTTTGAATTCAATATAAATTCCAGTGAGTGTCTTTATCCTAGAATTTTCTCAGAGCACTTTTGTATTTCCAGAGAAAATAATCACTTGAATCCAATAATTTGAAGAAAATAAAATTCAGTCCAAACTAGACGCAACATAATAGAACTTAAAGTGCCAGATGTTAAAGCACGACTGGCAAAATTCTGACAGTCACATGATAATATAGTTCTCTGTTTGACCTCAGGTCACAAATTAGCATTTTCTAAAAACAACCATTACATAATGGAAAATAACCTTCTTGAATTATCTAATGAGCCTTATTTACCCTATAAGATTCGCTTTGGAATCCCCAAAACCCTGACCCAAATCAACATGTTTACCTGAATAAAAATTTGGTTACTTAGCTCATACACCTGCAGAATAATAAAGCTATTATTAGCTGTTTACATAAATGAAATAAAAATTTTTTAAAAAAGTCAATCAGGTCAAACAGAACTTAACTCAATTTTGGAAAAGGTAAAGTCAAGTAAACAATGTTACATTACAATAACACGTAATGGAATAAAAAAATTTAAAACTTACAGACAAATAATTAAATTAAATATACATAATAATTAGGCACATAAATTGCATTCCCTTTAAATATCTACGATTTTCTCGGGTGCCACATCATCATACATTTTTTCATGCAGTCTATGGAAATCAACACACTCGACAAGAATGTGTTGCACTGTCAGCAGAACCTGGCATGGTATGCACTCTTGCTGAGCTTCGCCTTTCAAGAAGTATGCACAAGTCAGGTATGTGTTTCCAATAGGTGACTGGCACAATACCACCTCATCAAAGTATGTGGAACATTCACAAGCCATGATGGTGTTCCAATAGGCAACTTCCAAATATTAAATTATAAGCCTGATCAATAATCCTGTTAAAAAATGGAGCAGACGAATGGACTACAAGAAACACTTATGTCCAGGAGACTGTGTTCGTGCCTAACCGCATACAAATATATTAAATTAGGTATGGGCAACTTCCTCCTGGGTGAAGGCCAGATAAATTTTTTTTAAAGCCACACCCTATTATGTAAATAAGCAGATAAAACCAGGCCAGATCTGGCATGTGGGATGTAGTTTGAACGTGCCTGTATTAAGTCGTTCCCGAGTTATCCTGGTTAAAATGTACAAGAAAACACTACTGTATAGATTCAAAATTAATCAAGAAAGGGGCTGTAACTCTATCAAAACACTGCAGAATGCAATGTATGACCTTATCTGCCATAACATCATAAAACAAGAGGACCAAGTGGGCCTGATATTGCTCACTTTACTTACATAACAGCTAACCATTTCACTAAGGAGGCTTAAGCAGTATAATCGTATTGAAAGAGCAACTTCGTATCATGTTGATTTTACATCTTTCACCACAGCCTTCCTGAAGATAAAGCATTAGTATTATTATGCAATCTCCTTCTTGTAACTGAAGTCATCAGGACGATGCAATCTCTTTCATGTCCCTCAAATCAAAGATGTTGATGATGTGGTGTTATTATTATGCAATCTCTTTCATGTAACTGAAGTCATCAGGACGATGCAATCTCTTTCATGTCCCTCAAATCAAAGATGTTGATGATGTGGTGTTATTATTATGCAATCTTTCATGTAACTGAAGTCATCAGGACGATGCAATCTCTTTCATGTCCCTCAAATCAAAGATGTTGATGATGTGGTGTTATTATTATGCAATCTCCTTCATGTAACTGAAGTCATCAGGACGATGCAATCTCTTTCATGTCCCTCAAATCAAAGATGTTGATGATGTGGTGTTATTATTATGCAATCTCTTTCATGTAACTGAAGTCATCAGGACGATGCAATCTCTTTCATGTCCCTCAAATCAAAGATGTTGCTGATATGGTGTTATTATTATGCAATCTTGTTCATGTAACTGAAGTCAAAGAGGTTGATGATGTGGTGTTATTATTATGCAATCTCTTTCATGTAACTGAAGTCATCAGGACGATGCAATCTCTTTCATGTCCCTCAAATCAAAGATGTTGATGATGTGGTGTTATTATTATGCAATCTCTTTCATGTAACTGAAGTCATCAGGACGATGCAATCTCTTTCATGTCCCTCAAATCAAAGATGTTGCTGATATGGTGTTATTATTATGCAATCTTGTTCATGTAACTGAAGTCAAAGAGGTTGATGATGTGGTGTTATTATTATGCAATCTCTTTCATGTAACTGAAGTCATCAGGACGATGCAATCTCTTTCATGTCCCTCAAATCAAAGATGTTGCTGATATGGTGTTATTATTATGCAATCTCTTTCATGTAACTGAAGTCAAAGAGGTTAATAATGTGGTGTTATTATTATGCAATCTCTTTCATGTAACTGAAGTCATCAGGACGATGCAATCTCTTTCATGTCCCTCAAATCAAAGATGTTGCTGATATGGTGTTATTATTATGCAATCTCTTTCATGTAACTGAAGTCAAAGAGGTTGATGATGTGGTGTTATTATTATGCAATCTCTTTCATGTAACTGAAGTCATCAAAGAAGTTGATGATATGGTGTTATTATTATACAATCTCTTTCCAAGAAGTTGATGACAGAGAAATTGAGTTAGTCTTTAGATCTAGAGGTAATATACACAGATCTATCTTATTATGGAACCAGTCTGCAACAATGATAATATTACAATGATAATATTAGCTTCAGCTGGAGCAAATTCTGATTCAAATTCGGTCTCCACGATGGTAACAATGTTAGCCACTCAGATTACCTAACTAAATTGCATACATCTTGCTCATAATCAAACTCCTCATAATATAAGACTATTTAAAATGTTTCATCAAAATCTGGTCAGAAATAATAGATGGCAGATTGCTGACAAGCCCAGCCAATAAGATGCATTGTCGCATTGTCAATATGCATGAATTTCACTTGTAATTATTTTTTTACCAACATTTCGATGACAGGCTTATTTAACAAAACTGATCAAATCCTATCAAGTACAGTCTCTGGACTGGTAAAAAATCTCGACCAATCAGATGCAAGATCATGTCATAAATATGCATAGGTTTTGTTTATAAAAAAAAGCATCCAACATCTTGAGTTTTATCTCATTCAATATGCAATCTGCTGCTATCATAACCTACACAAATATACTTACCATTCAATGGGCACAAAGATCTTTGACCTTCGCCCTTTGACCTTGAGGGTTTTCATGATCTCATCATCTACTGGTCCCTGAATTGGGAGAGTTATGTGGGTTCGTGGGGGTGGCACACGTACCCTAAGGCCCCATAATGTTATCCTTTTCCTGCACTCCTTCCCACATGTAAACCTGTAAATGAAAACAAAATAGGCTCTAAGAATGAATGTTCAATGTATAGTCATTTTTGATAATTTTTTATTTATCTGGAGTAATCTCTGGTTACATTTTTTGAAGATTTCTCAACTTCAAACATTACATAAGGAATTTACAAATATTCTCATGTGAAACATTTTCATAGTATTTTTTAAGATGTTATCGACCATTAGCAATTAGCACAAAACAACAAAAGACACATCTTTGTTTCATGTTCCATTAAATCGGTATTAAAACTTTATTAGGGTAAAAAATGTAACTCGTGTAACAAGGATGGATAAACAAAATTTTATTTCTCTATCTAAAATTCATAAAATATTTTAGAGCCAGCAACTGAAAGGTTTAGTGCTGGCATTAGTTGCATCACCTCTTCAAGGGAGTGGGTTTTATTTCATGTACCTACCCTCTTTATTGTGGATGTGGTTTTGGTTCTGCCACAACTATTAGCGGTGAAATGATACATCTCTGTCACATATTGATACGATTTAAGGTACACAGCCTATGATACGATACATTATCAATAAAGATAAGGGTGGTGCCATTTTATATGTATTTCTAATATGCAGATTACAGAGATAGATTTGTCATCAGCTGATATGCCTTTCTCGTCCTTATGATACAAAAAAAAAATACTTCCAAACAGACTACCTGTTAGGTGCTGCTATTCTTTATCCAATCTCCATTTCACCAGGTGCAGGGCTCGACTTGGTCACTGCACAATTGTTTTGCATTGCATGAATACTTTTTAAACATTTTATCAAGATTTTCATCTCTTCGCTTAAATTTGTAAGGCATTAGGTTGTTATCCTCAAAACAAAAGAAATAGTGCAAGTTCATTTTGTAAAGAAAGTCTTATCTATAACAAATCCAAGTATTGGAATGGAGACAACTAACAGCCAAATCCCATGTATTTGTACCTAATGCAGATGCAAAGCAACTGCCGCAAAATTATTAAAATCACCCTCTTCCCCTCTATAAATTAACGGGGTGACTGTCATAGTTTGGAATTTAGCCCTGTTGCTGATTCTATTCTTTGTATCATGTTGGCACATTTGGTCATTGACCACATATATCAGCGTAAAAGGAGACATCCCAAACTTGTTCCCCATTTACGATTCAATAAGGTACAGATTATTTAACAGCAAGGTTAAGTTTCTCTGTTGCTTGTGTCTATTTGTATCGAGTTTGGATATTAACACTTCTGGTTTGTTATGCAGTGAATAAGCTACAGGTCTGATTTGTGGTTCTCGTTTTATTCTGGAATAATAACCACCAATCCAAACTGAATGTGACATATTTCACTGCACAACACTACGGAAGTTGAAACGACAGTAAAACCTTGCATAAAAGTAGTTTTAAAATGACCAGTGAAATACATAAATCACACACAGCGAACAAATTTATAATGTCTTCTTTACATTGATATATATCACTGAGCATATTGATGGGATAAAATAATCAGCATGAAATCGGGGGGGGGGGGGGCCTAATTTCAAAGCATATAGGAGTTAGTCACCTTGTGTGTGCTAATTTGTAGACGTGGGTGTTGTTGAAAGCTTCTCCTTCTTACTGAAATAATGCATGTGCCTGTAACAGCTATCTTGGACCAATTCTCAATTTAAAGAATAAGGCATACAGAAAGCAATAGACATTTAATAGTGTCCACAATTATTTGAAAGCTCAACAACCTTATTTACATGTTAAATGCTTCTGAATGACCCAGACTTTCCTTTAATGCAACAGTCACGCAGTCGGTGTTGTCACTTAATGGCTGAACCCCCACCCCCCACCAAGCTGAACATCCTGGACAGGACAGTATTAGGTGGCTCTCAATAGAGAAACATAGCTGCCAACCTTCCAGGCTCCCAATTAGTGAAAATAGGGATCAAAATTCATGAATTCTGACATGAATTCATGAAGCGATCTTCGAGTCCAGGAATATTTGTTGGAACAAATGTTTAGCATGGGATCCAGCTGATAAACATATTGTGTTCAACAAGAAAACTCGCAATGTTTCAGCGTTGGTAGCTTGCAGGTCTTCCATCGATGACTTAAAATATTCCAGAGCTGAAATCTGCTGGAGTTCTTAATTTTCCTAACCTCTATGTGCTTTTTGCTACCAATGTGCTTCCTCACATCATCTCTGCCACCATGCCCAATGCTAAAATTTGTGGCACATTGTGTGCAAAAAGCATGATGTATATCGGTGTCTGATGGCTGAATGCACGGCCAATTTTTGGCATATTCCAAACTTCACTTTTTGTGCAATACATTTTTTTTTCCTTGGCGGTGAAGACATTTTCAACATTGATTCCGAACGGTAATTCAAATCAGTGTTGACGATGTATGCACGGAGCAAAATTCCGGTTAGGCCCCAGTTTCTCTCAAAAGCATTTCTAAAACTACTCTAATATATATAGATTAAAATACGCTAAAATGCTTGCTACCCAGCCAACTGTATCAATCGGCTGTAGTTCTACTAATATTGCGACCAGCAATTCCGGACTGTTTCGGCAACTGCAGATATCACGACTAGCACTTAATGGGAAATTGGTTATTTTATTAAAGATTTAAAATAATTGAGAATTGGGGAATTCGTGATTTTTGTGCCTATGGCATGAATCAGTGAATTGCTGAAAAAGTTGTGAAATTCACGCTAAAATCATGAGGGTTGGCAGCTATGGAGGAAGCATCTACTTGTGTCTTTATAATACTATCTTACAGAAATACATCATAGATTATAGAATGTATATTGACACCAATTTATGGGATCGTCTGAAACATGTAATGGAATATATAAAGAGAATTATATAAGCATGGCATTACCTGGATTTGTTGGCTGTGAGAGCTTCAAGCATCTGGACTTCCTTTGCCATATCATCAAGGGTTTCAAGCTAAAATAAATAAACAGAAAAATAAACAACAACTAGAAACAAGTACATGAAACAAGAATATTCAAAGACAGTGCCTGAAAGTTCCCAAAACTTCATCAAGATGTGATGGACAGACAAAACTACAGTATCAATATATGACCCTACCCATCTCATGAAATTTTTCCTCCCATTGACTGTATCTCATAGGGACTTGACTACAGTAAAACCTGTCATGAATGACCTCTGCTATGAGTGGCCACCTGTCATTTCTGACCTCAATAGTAATACACGGATCATTTTTATTATACAAATGCTCTGTAGTGAGCGACCACCTGCTGATTGTGACCAGCGACTGTGATGTCTTGGCAAAATATGCAATTTGACACTGCTATGAATGACCGCATATAGTGGTTGCACATATCGTTTTTCTTTAGAGTTAATCCGTATTGCCTGAGGGCGAATAAGATCCTTGTCTATTAAACCAGCAAGAGAGAATTGTTTGTGGGATTCGATTGATAGTGTTAAAGACGTGTGATGTTTTTTGTTTTTTCTCCTGATGTTACAGTGATTACATCCCAATCACCAAGCTGTCGTCTATTAAAGTTGGTGAGACTGGGTTACGCACTTTGTTTATCGAGTTAATCCCTGTATGTCTTCTTTGAATTAAGCCATTTACTTTTGTCTCTGACTAAATGATTCTGTTTCTGGATGAGATAACTGTTTCTTTTTTATTCATTAATTGTTAGATATACAATGCACATGTATAGATTTTTCATATTTTCCCAGTCGAAACAGTCTTTACAGTCAATATTACAACTGAACAATAATAATGTTAACACCTAGTACCTTAATAACAATGGACAAACCTCCAACTGAAAAGAGACAAATTTTAGCGCTGGAGAAAATAACTATTGTAACTGAAAGAAGTGAAAATGAGCAGACCTCTCACAAAATAGTAGTTTAAACATCGGTAAAACAAATTTAGGGTGTTATAAAGGAAAAGGAGTAGATCAGAAATGATTTCATGTACTAGTACATGTACATGTGATCTTCAAATGTAAATTTGATTTCATGTTTAACGAGAGAAGTATATCTTTATTGCTATATAATTTTGTTGAAGATAAATGCATACAATATTTTAGCAAGAACTATTAATAAAGAATAGAATATATGTACAGTGATTGTGGTTATTTTTCTTGAAATTGTTCTAAAACTGGACCTTGGAAACTGGTCTTTCTGTACAAACCTGTTATGAGAGATCACCTGTCTTGAGAGACTGTCTTTTGTTGGCAGAAGGGGCGGTCTCTCATAACAGGTTTTACTGTATTGTATAATACAGTATGAACCTTGGTGAAATTTCATCAAAACATCTGTAGAAGTTAAAAGCCAGGCGAGGTTTCAACAAATGATCAATAGAGATTAAAACCTGACAGTCTGGAAACAAGCCAGTGACTTAAGCTATCCCTTCTTATGACCTGGACTTTGCAGCGTGGGACATTATTGAATACACAAGACACTGTCCAGTGAAGATATTTATAAGGCATCAGAGTAAGTAAAGTCGGTCTAAAGCCATATGGCTAGTTTTAGAAAAGCCTTGATATTGGTTGCCCAGTCTGTGAGATATCCCTGAAAATTTCACTTCTCACTCCAATGTTAGTCGACTTCAGGAACATGCTACACAACACCATTATTCAGGCAGTAAGACAGCGATCTAAATATCACATATATCAAGGGGCAATGTCTTACACTGTGGGACTAAATCAAGGTGTCATACAAATAAGCAAAAGTGCAATGCCAAAGCTGTTCACCTCCAAGTTTAAAAATTGTTCCAATGCTAATTTCCTCAAAAACAACAGACCACAATTCAAGATATAAAATTTTATGGGCTGAGTCATTTTCAACTCTGAAACAGCATGCCCAAGTTCTATTAAGTTAATCAAATCTATCAATGAAATGCTTGATATTGGTTTAAGGGCTGACATTTAAGTGGCTAAGTGATCACAGACTTGCCAGACCTGATGAGACCGTCTCAGAAAGGGAGTTGATTTTTTTCCACAAGTTTAGTGTCATAAATTGCTATTGTAAAACTGTAAAATGTATTTAAAAGTTCAGTATTCAAAACATACAGCAACAATAAACATTACGCTGAACTGAAAAGTTTGTAAAGTACACATAGACTTTATTAACCACTAGTACTGTTGCACAAACTTCATTTCCAAACCCTATGCAGCTCAATGGCATGTTGCTATCTCTCAACCTGACGTAATTCTTGGAAATTCTTTTTCCATTTCACATGACGGCAATCATATCTCCCGCCATGAGACATACTCAAATTGGCATGTGATGTACACTCAACGTAACTGTGTCCCCTCCTACTTTTAATGAGACATACTCAAATTGGCATGTGATGTACACTCAACGTAACTGTGTCCCCTCCTACTTTTAATGAGACATACTCAAATTGGCATGTGATGTACACTCATCGTAACTGTGTCCCCTCTTACTTTTAATGAGACATACTCAAATTGGCATGTGATGTACACTCATCGTAACTGTGTCCCCTCCTACTTTTAATGAGACATACTCAAATTGGCATGTGATGTACACTCATCGTAACTGTCCCCTCCTACTTTTAATGAGACATACTCAAATTGGCATGTGATGTACACTCATCGTAACTGTGTCCCCTCCTACTTTTAATGAGACATACTCAAATTGGCATGTGATGTACACTCATCGTAACTGTGTCCCCTCTTACTTTTAATGAGACATACTCAAATTGGCATGTGATGTACACTCATCGTAACTGTGTCCCCTCCTACTTTTAATGAGACATACTCAAATTGGCATGTGATGTACACTCATCGTAACTGTCCCCTCCTACTTTTAATGAGACATACTCAAATTGGCATGTGATGTACACTCATCGTAACTGTGTCCCCTCCTACTTTTAATGAGACATACTCAAATTGGCATGTGATGTACACTCAACGTAACTGTGTCCCCTCCTACTTTTAATGAGACATACTCAAATTGGCATGTGATGTACACTCATCGTAACTGTGTCCCCTCCTACTTTTAATGAGACATACTCAAATTGGCATGTGATGTACACTCATCGTAACTGTGTCCCCTCCTACTTTTAATGAGACATACTCAAATTGGCATGTGATGTACACTCATCGTAACTGTCCCCTCCTACTTTTAATGAGACATACTCAAATTGGCATGTGATGTACACTCATCGTAACTGTGTCCCCTCCTACTTTTAATGAGACATACTCAAATTGGCATGTGATGTACACTCATTGTAACTGTGTCCCCTCCTACTTTTAATGAGACATACTCAAATTGGCATGTGATGTACACTCATCGTAACTGTGTCCCCTCCTACTTTTATTCAGAAGTATCTCAATATTCCTTTTTATTCTTCTGTGTAGATTATTAACACTTTTTAAGAGGTTTATTTTCCCTTTCATCTTCAATTGCTGGATGCCATTTTTTAAAAAGTTCTATAATCAACAGTTTCATCATGCAAAAGCTTCACATGAAAAAATATGTGCAGTTTAAAATGTCTGAGGTACTGCTGTAAAGTTAGTCTGGTTCCCTGAAAAATCCACAAATTCTAATATGAAACCTGGATTCAAATCAAACACGGATGAACCAATTATCCCGATTTTTTGGCAACAATAACTTTTCTGTAATTTTTGCTTTTATGCCACAAGTCCATGTTTTAAGGGTCATTTTTGAAAGACTTAAGACAAAATTTTAAAGGTTGGCAGGTTTGTGATCATGCAAGATATCACTGTTCCTTATTCCAAGCCCAATAGTTTGAAGTTATAATGAACTGTAAACTAATAAAATTTGAAGTAATGGATTTCAGGATTTAACCTTCGGATAACATCTGTCTGAAGCAACAAACCTGTAGCTATTTGTGACAGGGTTATACATGGTTTGCAAATGATTCCTAAGCCATTCAAATCTTATTCTAAAGCTCAAACAAGAAAAAACTAAGATGGACATGAAAAATGTATGAAGTTTCTATTACAATGTTTGATCTGATAGATAAGTACCTACCACTTTTGTCTGCAGCATTGGTTGATGTTCAAACAACCAGGGCATCACTTCTTCATTCAAATCAAAATATTTCCGGTTCTTCTCCATCGTCAGGTTGAAGAGTGTGATATGAGCCAAATCTGGCCTAAATCAGAAGAAGAAAAACAAAATACAAAAAAAACCCCAACAAACAATGAAAACTGGACTAATCTTTAAACAGTAATTGTGCAAGTGGCACAAGACCTGAATTATGTTATGCTACCAGCTACAGTCAGCCAGGTGTCCCACTTAAGTGAATAAAATGAAATTGCTGAATTCCTATCGGCTCTTATTCATCTTGTGGTTTTGCAAAAAGATCGACTCCTTCTTTCCATCCTGTAATTTATTTACTCCCACATATATTTAATGAATATACAGAGATGCTCCCAGGACTTTTTCTTAAGGGGAAGGGGTTTCAATTTGTTACAGAAATAAAAGAGGAATAGAACAAGGATGAGGGGCGGGGGTGTGTGTGTGTGTGTGTGTGTGTGTGTGTGTGTGTGTGTGTGTGTGTGACCAGACTTCAATAGTTACTTAACACTTCAATATCCATCTCTTTGTTCCTGCTCCACTATGTAAGACCACTACTGAAACCAAAATCTTTTAAAGATACTGCCTCTATAAGCATTAAGATGCTGAATGTTCCTCATCTGTTTATGAACACTGTTCTGTACTGAGAACCACCTTTCACAGTCTACAATCTTAAGGGGCATATACATAGCTTGCTTGGCAAGCAGGAAGTAGTTTGAACACTGTTTTTAATGGTTAGGTACAACTTTCCACAGCTTACATGTATTGTCTTTTGGATACTTCTGTTCCAAAATAAAACTCTCTGCTAACAAAAGCTTTCCTGAAGTTTAACTGCCTTCAATTAGCAATCTATTGACTACAATGCCAGATTTACTGTTTCATTATGCTCTATTAGAATTTTAAGTCCATGAATGCCATAGTCTACTTGTTCAAACTGAGGTATTTTGATAAACATCTTTTACTTCTTAATTTCAATTTTAGATTCTTATTTATTATATGTATCGTAAACTTTATGCTACAGTTAAATTGTAACAAGAAAAAAAAAAAGGAAACTTGCATTCTACTTTTAAATTGTCCGTATTTTACGTATGGGTGATTTTCTGTCTTTTCTACATTTAATTTCTGAATACTGATGAAATGAGGGGTTAACATGCTTTCTGTTTCTGTTTCTGTCCATCTAGCATGTACAATAGATTCAAATTTAACACCATTTTCGGGTTCAAATGGAATCTCAACACTTTCCCAGCTCCAATTACCTGATATACTTCCTAACTTTAAAAATAAATTGCCTCCATTCAGTATTTTCCACACAAAATTGTTATCTAATGATAAAACACGCAGGAATCAACCATTCTGGGTCTTCTACATAGCCTATAACTGTTTGTAAAACTTCTGAGATGCAAGGGTTACTGGTAACAACCATTCATCTCAAGCTGAAGAAATTAGGTGTGTAAACAGTTATAAAAAAAACACATTGTGACAGGCGCTACAATATTTCTATTGGCTTGACATAGTATGCTCATCAACGGTGAACGTCGGAATGAAACTGTATATTGCACAGAGTACATATTCATATGCGCATCTTAAAACTAATTTGAGGGAGTTCTCGTGCATCAACGCTTTCCAAGTGTGCAAATTTTGCATTAAGCACGTGCTCTGGGGGCATCTCTGAACATATTTCCATCAATAAGGACATGTGTGTTAATATAATGTTGCCTTCCAACTTTATGATATTATGATATCATCAAACTCATCAGATTTGTTCACTCACATCATGAATGTAATAATGAATGAAATGGAGCATAGAAATACAGCAATGTTTATTGCAGTCTTGGATAAAATGTTTTCTCTGTTAAAACATTCTGAGTTCTTAATTGTCATATATTCCAAAGGCTTGATACATTTTAACTGGTTATAGCTAAAGGAGTCAGCAGGTACTCAGGTCCCATTCATAATTATCCGGGTAATAAAATTAGCTATAGGGTACCTGTTTAGTTCATGTAAAAACAAAACAAAAAACCAACATGTTTCCAAGTTCAGATTAAAGATTATACCATCATAGACCTCTGTCTACAGATCTTGTATTCTTGACATATGCGACCATTTGGGTATTGTATTTTGAACAGTTTCCTTATTTTCTATGTACAGTAACCATACTTAACACATTTCTAAGAAAACAGAATGGTTTCTTGAATATGAAGATGTATCACAAATTCATTATAGTCTGACACACATTTAAGTAGCAGACCAGTCCATAATATTGAAAAAAAAAACACCGTGCCAAATATTAACTGAAACGGGCTTTATCAATGTGATTCGTGGATGTTAAATAACTAAAAACTGTTAGGAGAGGGATTTTGTTAAATTGAATCAGGACGAGGACAAACTGATAGCGCTTTAGAAATTTTTAAAGAGGAATTCTAGAGTGGTTTAATACAACATTCAGCATTTGTAGACTTTATGACCTTTCAGTTAAAGTTAGACATGTGATTTAGACTAGTTAAAGCGAATGTCATGTATAAATAATTTATAATTTTGTTCTTTGTCTGCATTCCCATACTAATCTACATGGAGTTAGCTGGTTTGTGACAAGAATTTTAACTAAATGCAGATCCAGGTAAGTGGCAAAAATTAAAGTCCCTTTTTCATAAGGTTGTTTGTAATTATGGCAAATAATATATAGATTACCGTATTTACGGTATGTTTTCGGACACAGTTTCTTTTTGGCAAATATAATATTTAAATGCCTTGTAAGTTTAGGACGTTCTTCCGCTATAATTTTTTCTACAATTTATGTTTTCAGACACAATCTAAGAAGATCTGCTGTGTAGTTTTAAAGTAAAATTCACAGCGTGTTTGCTGTTGATTTAACTGATACAAAGTTCACTTCATTTGGTTGCCAATTATTTAATGTGATCATGCATTTCCATGAACTAGGGGCCCCGAGTGGCCGAGTGGTCTAAAGCGCTCTCCATTACGGATCACTGCCATCTCACCTCTGTCTGCGTGGGTTTGAGTCTAGGATTCGGCGAATGTGGATATGTGAGAAAGCTTGCCAGTAGCTTCTCGTGGGTCGGTGGTTCTTTCCGGGGATTTCCCGGTTTCTTCCTCCACCATTAATACTGGCCCCCACGTATAGCCTATCGTGTGCTGAAAAATGGCGTTAAGCCCCACAACAACAACAACAACTTCCATGAACTAATATAAATTAAAATTCTAAATTGTATGTATGTATGTAAGTATGTATGTGTGGCTAACAAAAATACAATTGGTTGTCAGTGTAGACATCGTTACACACAAAACCACTTCAAGCAGGTGTGACAGTTATGTCTTTGATTAGAAACCATGATCCTGCTTTATATCATTAAACAATACATCAGAGAGTTGGTATGGATTAGTAAATTCATTGGCATCGTGCAACAAAACAAATCCCTTATCCCCGAGGCATTATGTACCACGGTTTAAACATAGTTATTGTTCTACAGGTGATAAACCTCTTTGTAAATGATAAATATTGATTGTGGGTGCTACATGTTCGGTACATCGTGTGCTCTTTTAACGAAATTCAGATGGCAGCCTTTTATTTCCGAACACACCTATCAAAGAAATCCCACAAATTATATTATTAACAATTATCACCTAGACACCTTGAAATCTCCGACATGCATCAAAACAATCCTTGAGCAGTCATTTGTTTCGAGTCGGCAAGCTCTGCTCATTTTGAAGCTACTATTGGCTAGGTGGAAAAAAAAAAGAGAGAACCACAACAAACAGATCACCTTTATTAAAAAAAAATACCAACATATTAATCAAGCAGACTCATATATTGCAACTTGCTTGTTATTTTTACCCTTCCTAGGCATGCGTCCAACACTCACCCCATATGGAGCCTCTCACCCTTGGTGCTCTAAGATTAGCCATCATACATGTACCGGTATTTCTACCCTTGATACTAAAATGTTTCTGTATATATATGTTCAGAATTATATTTCCAAAATCTTTTCATTTAGTTTGTATTAATATCTTAATTACACAGACATAAAGCTTGCATATGTTTGTAAGGTAGATTTTATTGGTCACTGATTGGTAGAGGGTTAAACTGTGGCTTGCAAGATTACTAATATGGCAGTTCTTTTGGAAAATACGCACACAATTGTGGCTCTAATACATGTATGGTTCCGTTTTCTGGTGGATGGATTTGTATCAAATAGCCAAAATAGGCAAGTAATGCCTGTTTTTCATTCATTATCCTTTCCATATTGTTAGACAAAATACCCATTTTACTTCATGGCAGCATGTTGTAGTGTGAGCTAACAGTAACTTTGTTACGGACGTGGCCGGAGGGGGGGGGAGGGAATTTATCTTCCCTTGTTTGTTTTTGGACACCTAATTAACGAATTTAATATGTATTCGGACGACAAAAAAAGTAATTATTTGTTGCCGTCCGAAAACATGCCATAAATACGGTACTCCTTTTAAGCTCAGATTTTCATTTTTCCCACTCATATTAGTCGAGTGGCCGAGTGATCTAAAGCGCTCACTGTTTCGGATCATTGCCATCTCACCTGTCTGCATGGGTTCGAGTCTCGCATTCGACCCATGTGGGTATGTGAGAAAGCTTGCCAGTAGCTTCTTGTGGATCGGTGTTTCTTACCAGGGTCTTCCCAGGTTCTTCCTCCACCACTTATACTGGCCGCCATGTATAGCCTATCTTGTGCTGAAAAATGGCGTTAAACTCTACAACAACAACAACAACTCGTATTAGCAATAATTACGCTCATACCTCCTTGGGGTTGACATGTATGAACTTGCAACAAACCAACTCAGGATCACATTTAATATAATTTCCCTTGGATCAAGTACCCGGGTAACCAAACATTAGGATTGATGGGTACTAGGACCACTTTTTCTAAGATCTTGACATTATTAGTGATAGCATTTGATTTGTGTGGTCTGTTAGAAAGAACGAGCTCAATTATAACATTTTAACCACCTGCCATGCTGAAGCATGAACTTGGTGACCATATGTAATATCTTGTCCATCCAAGATATCAGACAACTCATGTATAATTATCAGACAACTCATGTATAATTATCAGACAACTCATGTATAATTATCAGACAACTCATGTATAATTATCTGTACACATTCAAGGTCTAACATCAGGTGATTCTGAACCAGTATTGGCAGTGATAATATTTAGTGTAGTGTGTGTTGTGTTGTAGGATGTTTGTATGTGCAAGAGGTGGTCCTGTTGATTCAATACAATCAAACATGCTGTAAGCAAACAACTCTGGGAAGTAAAAACTAGAAATGTATTTTAAATCAGAGGACTGTAAAAATGAGATTGATTTCAATATCTATGGCTATTAGTAACAGTGCATCGCCAAGACTACAATTGACTCTGTAGATCCTTAACAAGAGGAATATTTGTTAGGAAAACAAAATTAGGTGAAGAAGAGTATTCAGGGGCCACAACTCCTCTAAATGATGGTGTGGAATGCTTGAAATATGACTTCTTCAAAGACTCGTCAAAACAAACCACATCCCACGTAAATATATGAAGCTGATCAACACATGAAATAACACAGTCCAAAATGGAGTAGACAAGACAAGATCAGTAACAAAGACATCTAGGTCAATGGAAAAATGTCCAAACTGCATTGGATGTGTTCAATGAGCTACACTGATTATCAGGCATGTGCAAAGATAAGAAGCTGGTTCAGAAAAGGGCCACAACTCTGTCCAAAATGGCAAAGATGACACAAAACCCACAAAAGACGCATCAAGGTCTAAAAAGCAATGTTCATTCCACATCGCATCAGAATATGTTGAATGCTTCTTGAATTATTTGTTATAAGCAACAGCCCATATATATCATTGCAACCAAGGCAGATGATCAACTATACTTTTCTATCACCTGCCGATTATTTTCTCATTTCTCATGAATATTAAACCTGCTTAATCATTCATTGCAAGTCGAAGTATTTTTCTCCATAATGTGACCCAACACGTATCTAAATGAGTCAATCAAAGTTTCTCTTTCAAAAAGTCACTTATTGATCGATAAAATGGGCACTTTCATCAACATGAAGGAGATTGTTACACTGTGTTGTTGATAATGTTTCCGATTTATGTGTATTCATGAAATCTAGAAAATCTCAGTACAGGCAGCCAATGATGAAAAAAGGAGTTTAGCAGATTATCATTTGTGGATTGCAAAATAGCCAATTTGATATGAAATTAATCATCAAAGGAAAAAACTCTCCAAAATGGAGACAAGACAAAAACCATAAAAAGCTCAAAGACTACGAGACATTGCCAAAAAAAAAACTGCATCAGAATACGTTTAACAGATTCATGAGCAATGCTGTGTACATGGACATGCTGTAGTGGATATTGAAAAATGATGGAAAAAAGCCCCAAAATATCCAAACTGGACCTGAAACGACAAATCCTATAAATAGCACATCTTGGTGTCATTATGCAATTCACCCACTAATGGCATCCATATCTATGTATTGGTTGCAGAAAAAAGTGTGAATGGATGGACACCAAGGTACTAGTCTAAGGCTTCCACTCTCAAGAAGAGGGACTAATAATGTAGTGAAGAGGACCTGAAACAAAGTAACTGTTACAGCAAACAGAAGAGACATAACTATACCCACCATTCTACATCCAGTCTTTTGATATATTCTTTTCCCTTATTGCAAGGCTGGCAAACGAAGATGTAAAAACTGTCTGCATACAGGAGAGGAAATTCAAGGCACTGGATACAAGCTGGAACAAGACAAGAAAAACAACTATATAATATTAACTTGTTCTGAATAGCTTGCCATCATTTATCTGAACTGTGTGCCAGAATAAAACATAATGATGGTGTCGTTTCTGTGTTGTCCATGCCAGATTAAAACCCACTGATGGGGCAATACTGATACTGCTATGTCAATGCAAGATCTAAAGCCACAGATGGGGTGTTAACTGTGTTGTTAATTAAGGTTTGTGGATAATCTGTATACCTTATTTAATCAGGTTTTAGAATGCGTTGTCAAGATGGTGGAATCTATAATATGACAGGTTTATTGAAAAGACTTGTGGTCAGCAATGACACTGTTCCTAATGAGGTACTCAAAGAACACAGTCAAAATTGTTGGGTGCGAAGTCTACAAATGCAGAAGCTGACTACGAGCAGCAGTACATCACAAGAAAATCGAGTCATCACACAGTATCATGTTTTTGAAAACATTTTTATTGCTGCAATCCTGAAATGAGGTATAAAGAATAGGGGCAAAATAAAAATAACCCATTACATCAATGAATGGATATACCTTACCCAGTTTAGCTGTATGTGTTTTTCAAAATAATATTATTTGCTAATTTGGCTGAGACACTGAACAACAGTAATAGGAATCAACTTTGCGATGGGAGATAATCCACTGTTATTCCAGCAAAAACACACTCAGACTAAAGTTTAACTGTCCATTAACATTAACAACTGTTCACCTCGCTATGTATCAAAACAATGTGCCTGCACGCAAAACTGTCAGCCACCATTCACTTTATTTTTTTTAATCAAAATTTTATGTCGTGAAATGATTTTTATTTCAATAAATTTTAAGTAAAACAGTTTTTGTCTCTTTTCAAATTGATGAAGGGATGTTGTCTAGATTCGCATATTCCAACACAGAAAACTAAACACTGGCTTTGGTCTTACCTTGAAGCATTGTATTGTTGCATTGTAAAATAATCACTTTCTCTTTTGCCTCACAAATCTCTTTTCGTAAAAACAATCTCTAGTTTAATATAATTGTCTTATTTTGCTCCTGTAACTATTGAATGATTATTTCTTGCATTGTTTCTTTTTCTTCTGGATATTTACCATGTTTTTCTGCCCTGAACATGTTGAAAGCTTGTACAATTCATATTTTTATGCACAACTATAACACAATCTTGTCACTGCATATGGTGCATATCATGCAGCCTTTAATTTTTTTAATTTAGTTTTTTTTCATGTTACTCAACATAAATATGCATGTACTTTTCCTTGAGTTATTCCCACTTAAACATGATTTAATGTCTGCACTGTGATCAGAAATACATTTTACAGCTGCTATTCCAATATGCCATGACACATACTGGTGAAAAGTTGTTTATTACACTAATTCTTTCTGGTTGAAACCATTCAAAACTGCCGATCATTGTCTGGACAGACCAATCAAAATGCACATTACAAAAAGTGCAAATAAAATGGTCATGTTTAATGAAACACAAAATGCAAGAATAAATAATGGAATTCATCTAGAAAACACAAAAAAATCTAAAATTTCTGCAAACCTAGGCTGGCAATGTCTAAAAGCTCGAAATCTGGTTAAATCCAGAAAACTCATGAAAAAAATATGCTCTTAAAAGAGTTAAGTTTTTTCAAGCCTTTATCTTCTTTTAAGCAACTATCCAGTGTTGAAACCAACACATGAAAAGTACATGGAGGCAAAGATATAAGAACTTCTTCTAGTGTGAGCAGTACTTTTATAAAAGACAAAAACAAATACACCTCTTCCTTGATTACTTGCACACAATGTAGTCCAAAAACACAGACCACACAAGCAATGGTGAAAATTACAGAGGGACGTATGAGAAAAAAAAATTAAGGTAAGTTGTTTGCTTTTATGTATGAATTACCAATATTTTCAAAATACCCAATCTCTGAAATACCATTAATATTACTCTGACTGGTTTCAAGACCCATCATATACATATGTGCAAAAAACATTGTGTATTATCTCACTTTTTCAAAAATTAGGGTGAAATATTGATGCCATAATTTCACTGCAACAGTGAAACTTCTTCTCATCCTTGAGGAAATCTCTGAGTGCCAATTCAGGACTTTTAAATTCTGTACAAACTCAGGAACTTGCTTCTCCATAATCAACTGTATCTGTGAAACACAACTTTTTATTCACTAAGTATTCATTTCATTGGTTGCGTTCTTAACTTAGATCACATTTGTCAATTTAAGGTAGTTTAATTATATCCGTACATAATAATATTCATAATGGTGTTTGATTAATAAAACGAAACGAGTTGTCTCAACGCATGACTGTGACAGCTAGAAACAAGTTGTCTGGATGCATGACTGTGACAGCTAGAAACGAATTGTCTAGACACATGACTGTGACAGCTAGAAACGAGTTGTCTAGACGCATGACTGTGACAGCTAGAAACGAGTTGTCTAGATGCATGACTGTGACAGCTAGAAATGAGTTGTCTAGACGCATGATGGGGACGGCTAGAAATGAGTTGTCTAGACGCACGACTGTGACAGCTAGCTCTTATGCAAATAGGATTTGCATGCCTCGACTTTTCTTTCCTTCCACCCCATTTATTTAATACAGAAGATATAATTAATGCGACAATACCAAGTAGGTCTGTTTAAAATCAAGTGAAACAATACAGCAAATACTTCCACAAGTCAGAGATGAAAACAAAACCCACACCAAGTTAGGTTCTCACAGAAATACTTGTGGACATAGTTTTGACCATAGATTGATATTTTTCATGTTTAAATACAAGATGGCATATTACATTTATGATGACTGCACTGAAACTGAATTAAAAGACAGAATTAAAACACAAATTTCACTTGACAAACTTATTTGATATTTTATTTAATATTGTGTTGACACCAGTAAGCATTAGTGACATTTTCATTGACTGAAATTTCAGCAAATACTGTAATTTACACTGTAGTGAGAATGTTGTTTGGAAAGAAAGTTTAACAAAGTACTTATTAAAAGTTGAGATGTTGATTCTAATATCTGGGTACTAACTACCATCTTCAATGATAACACAAGCAATATATCAAGATTTCATTTACTAATTCTGACTGCAATTTTCAACATGTTCAACAAATTGGCGACAATTTTTGTTTCGAAAGACAGAAGATAAATGTACAAATGGGAGAATCCTTAACAGACAGTAAAATTTTTTGATATATGAAGCACACTGATTTAGGAAGTCCAAGAACTACTCTGGTGGCACAAAACAAAATAAAAAAGAATGAATTTTTGTCTTTTTTCCCCTCATATACTGATCCCGAGAGACATATTATGAATGCATTCCATTGTATTAACTCTCTACATTGAAACAAATCTTTACCTTCGTGGAACCACTGCTTACAACGGCAACACTGTAACATCTTCTGATACCAACTGTAACAAGAGAAAGATAATTATTAAAGGTACATTTTGCACTCCCTTGCAGCTCAGTAAGATAAAATTATTTAGACTGGATGCAGAATCAGTTATATATATGGTGCATTAGGATATCAGAAATTTAAATTTCAGAAAAATGTATCAAGGTTCCACTATTACAAGAAGTAATTATAACAGAAGTGACATATATCAACATGTTGATAAAACCTGGGCTTCCCCAAAAAGACAATATATATTTCTTCTTCTTTCAATGTCCACAATATTTTCTGAAACAAAAGTTTTTTATCTCTTGATTTTAACCCTTGTTTGTGAAACCAACTTTACAAGTTTGCAAGACAGTTTTAACCTTTGTTTTTGAGACCAACTTTACAAGTTTGCAAGACAGTTTTAACCTGTTTGTGAAACTAATTTTATGACAAGTTTACGAAGTAAAAAATATTATAGTTTCTTAAGCACTAACCACTGGCAAACTCAAGAATTTTTCATTAAAGTTTTTAAACTGAGACAATGAGATGCATTCATATACCCTTTTCTTTCCTAAATATTCAAAACTATTTATACTCCTAAGTTCATTAATTACACTCCATATGTTTATTACTTACATTGCCAAATTTATTACTTAGCTCCTTACACCCCTTGAAGTTATTACTTATAATCCTTACACAACAGCAGTTATTACTAACACTCCTTATACTCAAGTTATTACTTACACTCCTGAAGTTTATTACTTACATTCCTTATACTCCTGAAGTTATTACTTACACTCCTGAAATTTATTACTTACACTCTTTAAGTTTACTACTTACACTCCTTAAGTTTATTACTTACACTCCTTAAATTTATTACTTACACTCCTGAAGTTTATTACTTACATTCCTTATATTCCTGAAGTTATTACTTACACTCCTTAAATTTTATTACTTACACTCCTTAAGTTTATTACTTATATTCCTTATACTCCTGAAGTTATTACTTACACTCCTGAAGTGTATTACTTACACGCCTTAAATTTGTTACTTACACTCCTTAAATTTATTACTTACACTCCTGAAGTGTATTACTTATACTCCTGAAGTTTATTACTTACACTCCTGGCCCTCCACAATAGCAGTAGCGTTGCTCTACATTGGTCTTGTGGTGTGCATCCCAAGTAAGTCGTTCTAGCTGCAATGTAACAGGTCATTTTATACACTGGCACTCATCTCATCCAATGATTTGCTCAACTGCTAAATTATTTACCTATTCACTCTACTGCATTTCTTCCTTTGTTTAATGACTGCAATAGAATCTTATTTTAAAGAAGCTTGTTCATTACAAGCCATGGTCAAAATATAGACCACAATCTTTGTGATGAAATTTTCTAATTATGTTGTCTTACTTACTTTTACAACTGACTTCACAGTTCAAACAACATCAATCAACCACACAAAAACTGACAAACTATCTATCTGTAAAAGAAATATGCATAAACAAGATGGTGTTCCCAATTCTTTATGATCTGAATAAATCAACTTATTGAGGGAACATCTGTATTTTTCCCTAACACATGCATCACTCTGGATTTTCTCATTTGCCTCACAATGAAATTATTTTTTATGCTTGTATCTAAAACCAGGGGTCACACTACCAGGCGAAGTGGGCGACTAAGTCGCCTAAAAACTGTAAACTTCGCCTTCTTCTGTTAGGAAAGACAAAATGACTTCACCCCGTTATTTTTGAGAGGAACGTCGACTAACCATACCTTTTGAGATGCCCCCCTGGCTTAGTCAGGTAGTTCTAGTGTTACAGCAAAAGGCATTCATCAAGCCATCAGTAACAAGGCCTAGTTTTTATATCAATTACGCTGACAAACAAACTCTTGCACATTCACAGGCATGTGTTTTGATAGGTGCATGTCCATTAACCATTTCCCCAGTAAGTTAGCAACTAGACCCCTATCACTACCCGATTTATGCATGTTATCCTTTGATGATAAAAACATACAAACTTGTGTTTCGAAACTTTAACAATAGTATGTAAAAAGCGATTTGTGTTTTAAGAACAGAATCAGTGATCTGGATATTTTAACTGCCTCTTGTACACATTTTGTCATAAAATTTGTTTGAAACTGTAAGTGCACCAGTAGCTGGGAAATTTTGGCGGACATCACTATGTCTGGGAAGTAGCAGTTTATTAAATTTTCTGTTTTCGTAAATCATCGTTCAAATATATTGAGAAAAATATACAATGCATAGAAAGCAAAGCTTAGGTATTATGTTATTTAAGATTTAACTTTAAAATGCAATTATATAGGTCAGAAACGTATGAGACAATGCTATGTCGTGAGAAGCATTGTAAGGTCAAAGTTGTTTTCAGACTTTACTTGTATTTGTGAAAATATGGAAAAAAACTGTGAAGCAGACATTATTTAATCAATGCCTAAAATTAATACAAGTATGTAGACAAATAAATAAACCATAAATTTGCAATCCTATCAATGGACTGCTGTAATGAAGCTAGATAAAGTGAGTGGCTACATTATGAAAAACCCTACTTCTAAAAATAGATGCACTCTTGTCTGTGTTGATTCAGTTAGAAAGAAGGGTTTAGTTCCTATACCAACTATAAAGGAGCCATGTCTGTAATTTTATGCATTTTAGTGTGTTATGTATGACGGTAATGTTTTATCCTCAACAAAGAAAAGAGGATGAACACTGTGATCTGAAGACACATGTGCATTTGCCCTCATGTATATAATACAGGGGTTGTTTCAAACGCATTTAGAAATCTTTGAAAGTGCTATTATTAGGAACTTTTGTTGCGTATACGCTCGTACAGAAGTAACAAAAGAAAAGAGTGAAGCCAACAAGCTTTGTAAATTTTAACAAAATAATTTATAGAAAACAATGTAAAAGTAGGAAATATTACTTAGGGTTTGTGAATATAATCCAAAAATTAATCCTAGAATTGAAAAATATAAGTCCTATCACTAAACTGTTCTAATTGAATCCAGGTTCGTATCTCGATGAAATTCCATTATGGAAGGTGATGACGTCAGATGAGGTCATTGTACAAATGGCAACAATTCCTCGCTGAAAAATAATTTATAATGTTCTGTTTAGAATTCCAGAATAAATTTCCACTAAACATCTTTGTCCCAGAATTTTCATAAAGAAAGAACACTTGTGTAGTTTTCTAGAGAATAAATTATTAAATCCCAAAAAATAAATGAGCTCAAAACAATTTGGGATCAACAATAGAAACATCTTGTACCCTCAAGGTGTAAGATACGACTGGACTAATCTACCACCAACTGGCTGTTTAAAGCCTCTATTTTAGATCACATGGTGGCTCACGTGATGGATTACGTGACCACTAATTTGAACATTGCATTAAAAAAAATGATAATTTGCATGCACGCCTTAAAAGACTTAGCGAACCTTACTATAAGATTCAATAAAAAAGTTGTTTGCAAATTAGAACCATCACGCAAGCAGAACTATGACCTTGGTAATAGCCAATCGCTTTCACTTGATGTTTACGATCTATGAACCAGGGTGAGCTAAAAATAGTCCTGAAGTAACCGTACACTCTAATCGGGTCAAGTAATTTTCTGAAAAGAGATTCAAATCCAATGAAAATAATCATTACAATAAAATGTAATAAACAAAAATAAAATAAAAAAGAATTTAAAACTAACACACAAGTAATTAAATTACATATACGTAACATTAGAAAGTACAGTAAAACCTTTTATGAGAGACCGCCCCTTGTGCCAACAAAAAGCGGTTTCTCAAGACAGGTGGTCTTTCATAGCAGGTTTGTACAAAAATACCAGTTTCCAAGGTCCAGTTTCAGAACAATTTCAAGAAAAATAACCACAATCACTGTACATATATTCTAATCTTTATTAATAGTTGTTGCTAAAATATTGTAAGCATTCATCTAAAAACAAAATTATATTGTAATAAAGATATACTTCTATCATTAAACATGAAATCACATTTACATCTGAAGATCACATATTTTATCATATGAAATTGTTTCTGAATTACTCGTTTTCCTTTATAAAAACCTAAATTTGTTTTACCGACGTTTAAACCGCTTTTTTTGCGAGTGGTCTGCACTTTTTCATTTCTTTCAGTTGCAATAATTATTTTCTCCAGATTTAAAATTTGTCTCTTTTTAGTTGGAGGTTCATCCATTATTATTAAAATTCTAGGTGTTAAAATTATTAGTGCTCAGTTGTAACATCGAATGTAAAGACGGTGGCTGTGTGAAAATATGAAAAATCTATACATGTGCATTGCATATCTAACAATTAATGAAATAAAAAGAAACAATTGTCTCATCCAGAAACAGGACCATTTACTCAGTGACAAAAGTCAACGGCTTCATTCAAAGATAACATACAGGGATTAACTCTATAAGCAAAGTGTGTAACCCGGTCGCACCAACTTGAATAGACAACAGCTTTGTGATTGGGATGTCATCACTTAACATGGGGGGGGGAACAAACATCACAAGTCTTGAGCACTATCAGTCGAATCCCGCAAATGATTCTCTCTTGCTGGTTTAATAGACAATGACCTTATTCACCACCGGCAATACCGATTAACTCGAGACAAACAAAATATGCGACCACTACGTCAACTTTGACACTTCAACGGCATTTAATGACATGTACATTAGCCTGGTTTACGGACTGTAGCATCTATCACCGGTAGCAACAATCCTTTTTTAAATATTCTTTTGATATTTGTTTTTGATCAGAACAATCGATACTAATCAAGCGGTCGTTGTAATAATTGATTACATAAAGGTCACTGGTGTCTGTCAGTTCTCGCGATACAGTCGTCATAGGGATGCCAGGTCCTACAAAGGCCGGGAAGCAGGTTAATTACGGGAATAATTAGTCTGGTTCCTTGCTTTGTATGCTTTCTGATTTCCTCACCCCTATACGAATAACGGAGAACAATACATGGAGCACACGAAGCAGGGAACCAGACTAAGAAATAATCTCCATATACTTTAGTCTGGTTTACGACAGAAACTATAAAACACTACAAGCCTAGCAAACAAACAAAAAAAAATCAGAGATCAGTAGCCAGCCTATTTTTTATATATTTTTTTTAATATTTGGAACGGTATGAGCGGTCGTTCTTACAGGGATTAAACAAAGATTGGTGGAGTTTATCCTCGTTTTTTGCGATGCGGTCGTTCATAGCGGTGTCGAAATGCACATTTTGCCAAGATATCGTGGTCGCTGGTCGCGTTCAGCAGGTGGTTGCTCATAGAGTGTTTATATAATAAAATCAATCTGTGCATTATGATTGTGGTTATATATGACAGGTGGTCGCTCATTGCAGAGGTCACTCAAGACAGTTTTTACTGTATATTAAAAAAAAAAAAATACAAATATATAAAAACAGTTGATTAAGGGTAGTTGATTAAGCAATTTTGCTAACTTGCAATTACAATATTGTAATCAGGTTACTTAGTTAAAATTTGTTACAATGTAGTTTGTTATTCTCTTTTAGAGTCATATGGCCAAAATAACGCCAATGTTAAATCCAAATATGAATACTGGGAAACAGAGGGCATAATTCAAATGAGAGAACACACATTTTATATATATATATATATATATATATATACACAGAGATATATATACAGTGTGACCCCGCTATAGCATAGTAGCTGGGAGCCATAGAACCCAACCATGTTATAGAACGAACCGTGTTGTAAGCAACCAGGTCAGTTACCTGAAGAAAATGATGCATGTACCCGAAAAAATGTGGGGGGAGGGTATAGGAAATAAATGCGGGCGCAAAAATACATGCTTCACTGGCACAGTTATCACTTAAATCGATGTATATTAAATGAGAAATAGTGAAAACAGAAGGTATTTATAATATTTTACTTTATTCTGAGAACCAGGCATTGGTACATATACGTGTATACTGTTTATATATACATGTCTAATGTATAGCAATGAATGAAGTATCAACATCGTGTACTCACCCGCGAATCACATCACATACATTGAATCCACAATACAAGTACAAACATGCCTACCCCAGAAAACGTTTTTGAGGGATGCCACCACCAAAAATGAGGGACAGAGCATGAAAATGAGGAACATAAGTATGTTAGCGTGAATAAACATAATAAATTCTCTCAAAACATCATTAAATACCAGTAATGCATATTTATAATAAATATTTTTGTATAAAACCCAGAACTCACCTATTAACAATATATACAAATATACAAAATTCAAGTCCAGGAAAGATCTTGAAGTTTCCTTGATCATTGCTTCCATCTGTAGAAACAGTGAATGGGCAATTCCGCATTCTCTCAGCTAATTTTAATGTAGTATTTGCCACTATTTCTTTAACAATAGCAGTTCCTTTTGCTCTACCACACTGAAATTGTTTAGCAATGTCAGAGTCACTAAATTTAATTTTAAAAGCCTTTGAAAATGTATCAGGTGCGCTCATAGGCTGATTGAGTTCAGTAATAATATCTACTAACATAACTTCAGCTCTAATTACATCAGACTTAGGCATAGAAGATGAAGTCGCACTAGGTCCAGCCAAAAAAATCCAACAATTTTCTTAGAGCATTCAACTTCTTTTTCAAGGTCGGAATGCCTTTTTCCTGAAATATGTCTGCATATATCAAACATTCCTCCAGACTTTATTGAAAATTCACAATTACAGATGTTGCAGAAAGCATTTGTGTCTGCATTTTTTCCTGGCTTGAAGAATTCATACTCATCAGTGTATTCTTTACGAAAACATAGAGTGATTTTTAGATATAAGTTTTGAATCACTTTCATCGATATCCAATTGCTTTTTAGAAGCCATGAATTTTTTGTCAAGAATCAAAAAACAACTCTTGTAAACAGAATGTGAAAGAATCTGTGAATGTAGACTTTTGTATTAGAACCGCCTCAGATCACACGTGTTTGCAATGGCTATTTTAAACCATCGCTCATGCGCAGATTTGATAATTTCCTGTTCTGGTTGGTGATAGCATATTTTATGACACGGATTTTTTATGCCGACTTTTGTGGATTTTCAACACTAAATGCGTATTTGCGGGATGCAAAGACGCATTTGGGCATTTTGCGGGACTAATACACAAAATGCGGGACAGTAGGCATGTCTGCAAGTAATTCCATCAAAACTATGCACACACAGATTTAAAATATTCAATAATTTTGTCACAGTTTAGTGGAAAAAAAATAGCACAATCACGTAACGAATGATGAAGCACATTTACTTTTCAGTATGTCCCAAGTCAGTAAAAGTTTGCGTTTTAAGCGCTGTCGGTAGAGTTCGTAAGCATGAACTTTTTTCCTGTAAAAAGGAAACTTTCGCGACACGGTAAAAGTGTTCCAGTCACATTGGAAAATGAAACAATCCATCAGATTCCACTGCTTTTATTTAATTCAGTACTGGCTTTCTTTGAAGAAAGGTTCTTTGTTTTTACTGAAGATTGTAGTCGGCTTTCTTTGATCAAGGGTGCATGCGTTATTGAAGTCACCGCTAAAGGACAGCTTTGGAGAACCAAACAAATGCCCATTTCTTATTGTGGAGGCAACATCAAAAAATTGTATTGCATGATTGAGACTGATGTTTTTTCCCATTTGCTTAGTACGTTTTCATAACAATCGGTGCTTCAAAGGTAATGTTTTCTTTGAAATTTCAGCTACTGTTTTATCTGGGTACATTTTTAAAAAAAATGAATTGGCCGTCGTATGGTCAATTGTAGTTACAGTTCCTCCCTGCCTATTGAATAGACAAGTGAGAGCTTTTTTTTTTTTTTTATGTGGTAGTCGAGTGATGCTGCCTTCCGCATATGCGTCAAAAATTTAAAGAAAGAGTCAATCGATGATAGAGACAAATGTGTTCTGGTCTGATGACAGGGATTACTACAGAAAATGTGAATGTTCTGAAGGATTTAATTCTGAGTGAAAAGAAGAGGAATTTTACTTACCATCCACATACAAATGTCAGTCTATGTAAATATATTAATTACTAGCGAGCGGCCGAAAATCCGACGAAAGATAGATTATGAGATAATGCCTCGTCCGGTTGATCTCCGCTACCCGAAATGTAAATTTGAAAAAAAAAGCAGATATCTCAAAACACACAGTACTCATGCTAGATGTCAACATATGCAGATTAAGATATAGCAATGCACTATTAAGATGGTTTGTCAATATAGACAAAGAATTTGTTTATGTAACAATAGATAAATTTCAGTGCATTTTATATCAGCTTTGCGGCTTCCTTTCATGGGGCCTCTGAATTTCTCCACTCCAAACCAATGGTTGTATATACAAGTTTAAACAGCCAACAACGTCAGCAATAAAAGAAATCGCCAAATGGTATATTTTTCCACCAATAAGGAAAACAAATTGCAATTTGTGACATTGGCAAAGCCCTGTGCGATTCCTGAATAAACTTTTTAGACGTTATTTTTCGTACTTTTAAGAAGAAAACACTATTTTTTCGTGTATGAGAAAAATGCATATAAAATTTCAGAAGCCACGCCACGATCGTCTTGTATTATTCATACACGATCTCTTCCATAAAATGATAATACACTTTTTTTGGTTTTTTTCGTACTTTTAAGAAAAATTTTTTTTCTTCTCATGTACGAGAAAAATACAGGTATATGAAATTTCGTGAGCCACACCATGACCATGTTATATCTGAATTTGTGTTATAACGGAGCGTGCAATAGTGGGGTCACACTGTATATATATTGCGTTTCTTGCTTTGCATCCACTTCTCCCTAAAATTCAAGTCTCGCTTGACCCCTTTAAAACTGCTAATGAAGTAACACAAATCTGACTCATAAAAGCTAATGTATGTTTGCCTGACTTGTTTCACCAATCAAATCAATAGGGTGGAATAATTTACAAGAATGTCACCATGGTATATCTAAACTTCATACAATGTTACTGGCTTAAGTAAAGTAGGTCACATGACCTTTGTTTCTCTGGTTTCTATACTTTCATCCATATTAAATGGGACATCATCATTTGTTAAATTCTGTTGGGCTCTATTGCCAGGATGCTTTGGTCAAATTCTGTTGGCCTCTATTCCCAGGATGCTTTGGACAAATTCTGTTGGCCTCTATTGCCAGGATGCTTTGGACAAATTCTGTTGGCCTCTATTGCCAGGATGCTTTGGTCAAATTCTGTTGGCATCTATGCCAGAATGTTCAAATTATGTATAGTATTTTTAAACAGAAAAAGTAAAAGTTTGTCCATTTTAGTAAAAGCAAGACTGCCATCACTGTATAAATATAAAAGCCCGTGATGTCAAGATGCCATCAAACTTAGATAAATTCTGTTGAGTTGTTTTCGGAGAAGATAGTTTTTCTTCTTCTGAAATTTTGTATTGCAGCCATATTTGATAATGGATTGGCAGCATTATACAAACCTGAGCAGTTTGGTTTGGTTTGGTTTGGTGTTTCATGACAGAGCAGGAAAAGCAGTTTCAATGATGATAAAACTAAAGCAATTTGATCACCACACAGACTTTCTTATTCCTATCCTTCACCTTAAACAATAAATATCAGCAACATCAATATTAAATTTAGAGTCAGTACAAAACCTATGTGTCACTCTTTACAGTACTCTCTCATTACACCAACATGTCATGAACATATGCATGGCTGCATATCTGGAACTGAGATGTATCAGCTCTATTCGCAACTTTCTCTCTGTTGATGGCACTAAAGTACAAGTTTGTTCTGTAGCAATTTCATCCAATTACATACTACAGAAACTTCATGAAGTTCAAAACACAGCTGCTTGGACCATCCCTGTAGTACCAAGAACTGAGCACTCCTCCCACTGGCTTTGTACCCACCACTGGCTTTGTACCCACCACTGGCTACTCATTCACTCCAGAATCAGACACAAAATTTGTTCTCCATGTGACGTTTCACTGACTGCCTCCTACCCAAAATACTTATCTGACCTCTTGCATGTGTACAACCGTTCTACGCGTTCTCATTAATCTCATTACCGTACACAACAAAAGACTTCAGTCTTAGCAATGTTTCCATACCTTCAATTATTTTCAGTATGCTTTTTGTTTGTAACTTCGGTGTTTATACAATCGTGTGTGTGTGTGTGTGTATATATATATATATATATATAGATATAGATATAATACTTATACTGTCTACATCATTATTTTTTTTATTATTATCATTATTATTATCTTAGTCATTATTATTACTGTTTGAAGGTAATGGATTAAAGTGCTTTGTACAAGGCCACACCCTATCAACTGACCCTGGCTGACCTTATGGAAGGATTTGAACCTCCATCCTTTCATTTATAAGTCTGGCTGCTAACCACTGCCACGGGAACTCCTTTCTCTATTAGTTGTCTCTTACAATACATGGGAGGCTGTATCCATATCCCTGATCATACCAGGGAAAATACCTGAAATGCCTTTATATCAGGATGCTTTCTATCAAATTTGGTCAAATAGTGAAGAGTGTTTCCATCAAATTTGGTCATATATTGTAGAGTGTTTTCTGTCAAATTTGGTCATATACTGTCAAGTTTTCAGTAAAAATTTGGTTAAATACTGTCAAGTGTTTTTCTATCAAATTTGGTCATATACTGAAGAGTAGTTTTTGTCAAATTTGATCAGATAATATCTAATGGTTTCTGTCAAATTTGGTAAAATACTTTCTAATGGTTTCTGTCAAATTTGGTTAAAAATAGTCTATTGCTTTCTGTCAAAATTTATCCAATACTTTTGAGTCGTTTTTGTCAAATTTGGTCAAATACACTCTAAATGTTTCCATCAAATTTGGTCAAATACTGCCTATTGGTTTCTGTCAAATTTGGTCTGAAATACTGTTGTGTAGTTTTTGTCAAATTTGGTCAGGTAGTGTCAAGTTTTTTCTGTCAAATCTGATGATCAGTTCCAGATAAGCCGAATACAATTTTAAAAAAAACTTTTGGTAAGCTGGTCTTATTTGAAGGCAGATCATGATCATTTGTATAGATCTGAAAGTCATCTATATTGCAATGCTTTGTGTCAAAGTTAATGAAATTCTTTTGACCAATATTTTTGAACAAGTTATTTAATGATTTTTCTATTTTTTAAATAGTGGCCATGTTTGATGGCAGATTAGTATCATCTGAACAAATTTGACAGACCTTCATGCCTAGATGCTAAATTTGGTCAAATTCTGTATTGTGGTTAGATCCTTATCATTAGTATAAACTTTTTGCTACATCTGGTCAAATTCTGTACTGTGGTTAGATCCTTATCATTAGTATAAACTTTTTGCTACATCTGGTCAAATTCTGTACTGTGGTTAGATCCTTATCATTAGTATAAACTTTTTGCTACATCTGGTCAAATTCTGTATTGTGGTTAGATCCTTATCATTAGTATAAACTTTTTGCTACATCTGGTCAAATTCTGTATTGTGGTTAGATCCTTATCATTAGTATAAACTTTTTGCTAAATCTGGTCAAATTCTGTATTGTGGTTAGATCCTTATCATTAGTATAAACTTTTTGCTACATCTGGTCAAATTCTGTATTGTGGTTAGATCCTTATCATTAGTATAAACTTTTTGCTAAATCTGGTCAAATTCTGTATTGTGGTTAGATCCTTATCATTAGTATAAACTTTTTGCTACATCTGGTCAAATTCTGTACTGTGGTTAGATCCTTATCATTAGTATAAACTTTTTGCTACATCTGGTCAAATTCTGTATTGTCGTTCGATCCTTATCATTAGTATAAACTTTTTGCTACATCTGGTCAAATTCTGTATTGTGGTTCGATCCTTATCATTAGTATAAACTTTTTGCTAAATCTGGTCAAATTCTGTATTGTGGTTAGATCCTTATCATTAGTATAAACTTTTTGCTACATCTGGTCAAATTCTGTATTGTGGTTAGATCCTTATCATTAGTATAAACTTTTTGCTACATCTGGTCAAATTCTGTATTGTGGTTAGATCCTTATCATTAGTATAAACTTTTTGCTACATCTGGTCAAATTCTGTATTGTGGTTAGATCCTTATCATTAGTATAAACTTTTTGCTAAATCTGGTCAAATTCTGTATTGTGGTTAGATCCTTATCATTAGTATAAACTTTTTGCTAAATCTGGTCAAATTCTGTATTGTGGTTAGATCCTTATCATTAGTATAAACTTTTTGCTAAATCTGGTCAAATTCTGTATTGTGGTTAGATCCTTATCATTAGTATAAACTTTTTGCTAAATCTGGTCAAATTCTGTACTGTGGTTAGATCCTTATCATTAGTATAAACTTTTTGCTACATCTGGTCAAATTCTGTATTGTGGTTAGAGCCTTATCATTAGTATAAACTTTTTGCTACATCTGGTCAAATTCTGTATTGTCGTTCGATCCTTATCATTAGTATAAACTTTTTGCTACATCTGGTCAAATTCTGTATTGTGGTTAGATCCTTATCATTAGTATGAACTTTTTGCTAAATTTGGTCAAATTCTGTATTGTGGTTAGATCCTTATCATTAGTATGAACGTTTTGCTAAATCTGGTCAAATTCTGTACTGTGGTTAGAGCCTTATCATTAGTATGAACTTTTTGCTAAATCTGGTCAAATCTGGTCAAATTCTGTATTGTGGTTAGATCCTTATCATTAGTATGAACTTTTTGCTAAATCTGGTCAAATTCTGTATTGTGGTTAGAGCCTTATCATTAGTATAAACTTTTTGCTAAATCTGGTCAAATTCTGTATTGTGGTTAGATCCTTATCATTAGTATAAACTGAAAGCCATGTAAACAAATTTTCTGGAGTGGTTTTAAGAAGTCGTTTTAATTTTTTTCCTTCTAATTCTAGTAATGGCAGCCATTATTTTGACAGAAAGCGTCAGGGTATAGAGGTCTTTAGATTTATTCAAATGATGCCTATCTGATATTACAAAATATAGAACATCCTGTAACCTACTCTGAAACTAATCAACAGAATTGGATAGAAAACATCCTATCATGAATGAATGCCTTTGTTATAATGTTCCCAATCCACGGCAGCTGTTACCAAAACTAGAAAAACCATACACATGACTTCTCAAAAACAACTTGATATTTTTATCAAATTTGAATGGAAGCATTTTGGTATGAAGGCTTTTCACCTTTGTTCTAATGATGTAGACCATCACTTTTCATCACTATCATTAATCTAGGGTGTGACGTATATACAGACATGCACATCGATTACAATGTGATCACCATGTCAAGCTTCTCCCCCCTCCCCCCAAATAGCTGATACTATGATATTGTTACTGCAAGTAAGGACAAGTCGTATGGCTTATTCAACATTTTTCACAGTAATTATGCCATTGCTTGGATTATTGAGACTGAACTGTATCGAGAAAAGCATTCTAACCTACCTTGTAAGGCAGTGTTTGCTTCATAAACTTCAAGGAATTGGCTGAAAAAAGGATATAATTAGATATCTATGGCAATGCAGCAAGTCTTTGCAATTTTCAATTCTGCACAACTTCCCACCATGTCCCTAAACCATTTAACACTGCTCTAATGAGGAAGATCAAACTAAATCAACCGTATCAATCTGCATACACTCCATTTCCTTATCATAACCAAAGTTGAATAGTCTAATTTTAATGAAAATTTAGGGGTTAAATAATAGTATGAATGCATCAAAAACTTTAATGCAAATTTAGGCGTTAAATAATAGTATGCATGCATCAAAAACTTAAATGCAAATTTAGGGGTTAAATAATAGTATGCATGCATCAAAAATGTCATGCTTCAGAATTCAGTTCAATGTCATTTGCGGACACAAATGGGGTGTTCATTCCAGAAATGGTAAAAGTGGGGCCTAATGGCTGCATCAAGTTTAAAAAGTGAGGTCATTTAGAAACAATGAAAATGAGACCCCAAAAATGACTGACCCTTGACTGTCTGAAAAGAATTTCCCAATAAAAATGTTAAAAACAAATGATTCAGGGCTTCTTAAGTTTTGTTATCTTCATCCATATCTGATTCAGTGAAATTAGGTCAAATTCTGTTCAGTGGTTATATGTCAAAAGTTATTTTTCTATTTTCAGTAAAGGTGGCACAATCTGATTAGCTGTAATCATTTGTATAAATTCAATTTAGGATGCAGTCAGGTTCTGTGCAACAAGTTTTGAGGTTTTGAAATTTTGTTTTATATATAACAGCCATATTTAGTAGTGGGTCAATATCATTTGTACAAACTTAAACGCCCTTTATGCCAAGATGCCATCAAATTTAGCTGAAATCTGATAAGTAGTTTTAATGAGGTCAATTATGCTTAGTAGCAGTCAGTATGTTGGATAGGGAAATCAGAATAATTTGCTTAAATCTGTAAGGCCATCCCACCAAATGTTTTTTGTCACATCTAGTCCAATTCTGTTTTGCAGTTTCTCAGAAGCTTTTTCAAGATTTTTCTTTTCACAGCAACAATGCAGACCAGCCTACCCTAACAAGATCGTCTCAGTAAGGCAGTTGATTTTTATATAAGTTTGACCAGTTTTCAGTAAGGTATAACAAAATATCATGCACTGCTATTGTAAAGTTGGAAAACATGTATTTAAAAAGTTCAATATTCAAAACTGAAGCAGCAACAGCAAACATGTTCAACTGAACAGTTTGTAATGTACCCACTGACCTTATTTACCTATAGAACAGTTGCACAAACTTCAGTTCCAAACCCTATGCAGCTCAATGGTTTGTTGCTATCTCTCAACTTGATGTAATTCTTGGAATTATGATTGATTTCACATGACAGCAATCAAATCTCCCACCACCAGACATACTCAAATCGACATGTCCAATCAGTGTAATTGTATCCCTTCCTGCTTTTATTTACAAGAATATTCCTTGTTATTCTTCTGTACTGACTATTAACACTTTTTAAGATGATTGTGCTCTACAGGTCAAACAAATTTCTCTTTCTTCATTCATTTAATTCTCTTTAATTGGTGAATACTGAACCATCCATCTAAAAAAAAATTTGAAATATTTACTTACATGTTCAAGTTATAATGTTCACAAGTAGTGTACAAAACTGTTCATAAGTGGTGTACAAAAATCCTTGTTATCATCATTAAATTTAAACATCGTATAATGGACCAATCATCTCATATACTGTCAAGACACACCACATGCCATATGTGTGGTTCTGGTCACAGTGTTAAAACAAATTGGCCAGTACTAAATTTTATTACTTTATTATGTTTTTTAATGTCAGTTTCCAGTACAAAGCTACCAGTTCTGATGAGAAAAAAATGTGCATGCTTGATACCATTTTTTGTGTACATGATAAAAACATGAATACGATTGGGGCCATTAAAATAGCATAGGCCTACACTCTTTTAATAGACCTAATCCTATTCATTTTTTATCATGACACAAAAATAGGGTTTCAACCAAGCCCCCTTTTTTTCTCAACAAGTTTTTTTCTTGGACCTTAAATCCATAATCAGTAATTTTTGGAAGAAAAAAACCCCCAACAAATTACTTAACAGACATCATTTAGGGTATTCTTTTAATCTATCCACAAACCGAGTTTGATACAAATCCATTCATACTTGTTTGTGATAACAAGGTTTACAAGCCATACAGCTAAAGGTCAAGACCTTTATGATTGAAAACAAACACAAAATGCAGAGTTATGCCTTGTTTACTGAAAAACTTGAAGCAATTAGTACATTATATAGCAACCCCAGTCATTTTTCTCCTACTGAAATAACTGCAAACACTTTTTAAGTTCCAAAATATTTATAAATTTCTAGAATTTGTGTCTTATATAAATGTATTCAGATTATGTGGCAGTCATGGAACCAAAGTAAAATGTTCTTTCCATAAAAAAATGTATAACTTTCTTTTTTGTTGAGATATTATTATGAAATCTGATATTCTGATTGCATTTTTCCTGCTGAATTCAATGCTCTCATTAAATCCGTTGTCCGGCTTTAATATTTTCATTTATAAATGAAAATCATATAAACATTTCACAACTTTCATGGCAGTTAGCTTAATACAAATATATTACATTAGCAATAGTTCATATGTATGTAAAACAACTTCAAAAGCAAAAAAAATGCAATGTTTATTCATAACTGTCATTGAAACAATGTTGCAAGACCTAATTTCAAACATACTGTGATGTTAAACAATGTCACTTAGAACTAATGTTTCAATATCATAAACCTGCAAAAATTTGTATCACTTTCAGACTTTGTATCTTCTTTTTTTTTATTTTGAAAACATTATTGATCCCATCAATGTTATCAATGCATTGGGAATTTAAGAACCCACTTTAAGTGTGCTGTAGTTAATTTGCTACACTTGTCAAAGTAAAAAATAAAATAAAAATAAAAAAAATGTTCATACCGAAATTTTGCATTTGTCTGATAGTGATGTGATTTTTTTTTATCATGATGCAATTTTTTTTTCTCATTATTTCATCAATGTCCCATTAAAAAATTTAAACAAATGCAATAACATAATGAATATAAGGTTGAACATATTTCAAAACCAATTACCGTTTGTCAGTTCAGATATTTACAGCATCAACAACTTGAGCCTATTTATAGTGGTCGAAAATCTACGCTTTGCATGCCCTTTTTGTAACTTTATACTGTCTAAGCTGTACAACAAGCGTTGATACGATAAAAGCTATAAAAAAAAAATCATCTTCCCATGTTCTTCTGGCACACCAATTTGTACGAAATTAATACTAAGTTTAGTTTTGGAACATCAGTTGTGGAAATGTCGACATCGTTATCAGCTGTTAGAAAATTCAAATATGGCAGACAATGTCGACATGGGGAGATTCAAATATTTTACAAATTTGATGCTCGTTGCGGTTGGTTTATAAACATTTCTGATATATAAATTTGGTAACAAAATAAAGCTTGGAATATGCCAATTGTGATGATATATGATGCATTTATTTAAATTGCCAAACTTTTGGTCAAATCTGCATAAAGTTTGAGGGATTATTTCTCCATGTAGGAATAGCATAGGATATGCTACAACCACTGACCGAATTGTTTACATCTCCTCTGATTGGATTGAAAATTTCATGAATATTCATGAAATTTTAATAACCCACATTTTGTAACAAAGAAGAGAGGTGTTACGCGACCCTGGCATGATCAGTGCTTATTTCCAATGATGCATGAAATTTTTTTACTTTCGATGATTATAAAGTAATAATTCCATTAATACAGCATCAAATATAAAAAGAAAACATGCCCATTATAGATAATTTGATTAGCTTTTACAATACATAAAATGAGTTGCAATCAGATGACGTGTATTGATGCTGCAATGAAAATTCTATACTTAGTCAATAGTTTCATCAGATTTCCAGGTAAACTGGTGCCCTGTCCATGTTAGACCAGGGTTGCTACATTATATATACCAATCATTATATATTTAAATTTAAAAAAACCTAGATACCTATCCTAATTTTAAAACCAGTGCAATAGGAAACAAACACAATTTTTCGTTTTACTTTAAGAGCAGCCACAAGAAGGCTTTCATATTAATTCCATTGTTGTGAAATGAAATTTTAAAAAAAATCATTTTGGACAAATTATACATCAAAGGAATATTTAAGAGGATACTCAATGTTGATACAAAGACGAGGATCAGGCTGATAAACTGATTTTCAATATGGTCTTTCTTGTGGGCATTTTGTATAGTACGAAGTACAAGTAAAAATTCCAACAATATGACCATTCACTGATCAATAGTAGCAACATGAACATTTTTCAGCTGGATATTATGACAGCCATGTTGGCGGTCAGATTGGCAAAAATTGTTCTGGACTAGCTTAATATCAACACAAATCTTTTAGTGAAACCCAATGTCAAAATAACATGAAGCAATAACAAGATTTTCAAAGTGACATCTGGTTGGCCATGTTTTGATTTAAGTACTGCAAGATTAGCACCATTTTTACTTAGAACCAACCTAATATCATATGAGGCAATACTCACAACCACATGTAGATATGACCTACCATTCAGGCAAATGAATAAATGAAATTACCAACATGGTGGCCATTTCATGTCAGCACCAACCAGGATGATAGATCAGTGCCACTTTGGTTTAGGATCATGTATATATCCCATGAGGTCGTCTAGTTAAACCCTATGTCAATATAACCTAAATATTTTAGGATGACCATCATGGTAGTGGCCATACTGAATGTTCAACTGTCACCTATTTTATTTAGTACAAGCAAATATTGGAAGGAACATGTATTTAAAATTTTATGTGGTTTTGGAGTAGCAGCAATCAGAAACTTGTCCTAACAGACAACTACCGGCCATAGCAGAACTAAAAAATGTAGCAAGACATAGATATTAACATAATTAATGCAATGAAGACATAATTAGACATAGATATTAACCTAATTAATGCAATGAAGACAAAATCAGACATAGATATTAACCAAATTACTGCAATGAAGACATAATCATTGATATTAAGTTAATTACTGCAATGAAGACATAATCAGACATAGATATTAAACCATGTAATGCAATGAAGACATAATTAGACATAGATATTAACCTAATTAATGCAATGAAGACATAACTGGACATAAGTATTCAATTAATTAATACAATGAAGACAAAAGGAAGTATGATGGGTAAGCTTACCTGCATCGCCCGATTTCACTGCACCACCTTGCTGCAAATCACAAAAGTACAGACATTCAGGTATGTACGTATTGAACCAACTTAGGACAAATGTTAGAAATAACATAAAATATAAAATGCAAAAATGTATGTAAAATAAAAGATAAAGGTAACATAAACAAATTCCTTAAAAGGTGTGGTCAAAATTTATAATATACACTCCATATCTACAAAAAAAACCCAAAATTTTCTTGGATGCTAGATCATGATACATTTTCATACAGCTGACACCAAAATGCTTCTGTCTCACTGGGTCGATAGGCATTCAAGAAAGCATTTTCCATTTAAAAAACAAACAAACAGTATAACAGTGGTTCACAAGCACCACATAATCAGACTACTAATTTTGTTGATAAATGTCTCTGGCCTAGCAACACATTACTAAACCACCACTGTAACCTTGATCTTAGAAATGTTGACCATTGGCTGGGACTTTGTTCTTCCTTCTTAAACTTAAGTGCAAAATGTGACAACAATATGTAACCAGAAAGCATAGCTGCTTAAATTATAAATGAGTGGACTGTAGTGGTTTGGGTTAACTTGCTAGACCTGTGTTAGAAAGGGTGTGGGTTAAAATCCTACCTAACAGCTGGCTACCATGGTGTGTCTCCAGGCAAGGCACAATTTTCCCTCGTTATTAAATACCAGCTGCTGTGACATTAAACACCAAATCCAAACCTAAACAGGGCTCAGTGCTTTGAAATGAAACACTCAGACCAAACCTCAACAGCACTCACTGCTGTGCCTTGAAACACTCAAACCAAATCTCAACAGGGCTCAGTGCAACACCAAAACCAAACCTAAACTGGGCTCACTGCTGCGACATGAACATCAAAACCTAACCTAAAGAGGGCTCAAGGCTGTACCATGAAACACCGAATCAGGGCTTCTAAACAGGGATCACTGCCGTGACATGAAACACCGAAACCAAACCTAAACAGGGCTCACTGCTGTGACATGAACATCACAACCAAACCTAAACAGGGATCACTGCCATGACATGAAACACCAAAACCAAACCTGAACAGGGCTCAATGCTGTGCCAAGAAACACCAAAGCCAAACCTAATCAAGGCTCAATGCTGTCACATGAACACCAAAATCAAATCTAAACAGGGCTCACTGCTGTGACATGAACACCAAAACTAACCTAAACAGGGCTCAATGCTGTGACGTGAACACCAAAACCAAACCTAAACAGGGCTCAATGCTGTGCCATGAAACATAAAAACCAAACCTGAACAGGAATCAATGTTGTGCCATGAAATATCAAAACCAAACCTAAACAGGAATCAATGTTGTGCCATGAAACATCAAAACCAAACCTAAACAGGAATCAATGTTGTGCCATGAAATATCAAAACCAAACCTAAAAAGGGCTCAATGCCGTTCCATGAATGTTTCTTTCAGATTTATGTAACACACAAATTACTAAAAGAATCACTGCAACACAAATACCTAGTACAAACAGCTATTTTGCTTGGCAATCAGCATTAAAGGGTTAGTGTTAGGACTGTTCAGCCTGATGTCAGGATAATGTGACTGGGTGGGACATGATGCTAAATGTCTGCAGCATGATGCCCCAGTGCTAGACATCACTATAAACCACCACGCTGCAGCGATATGACAATTATTAAAATCACACACACACACCGAGATATGGTTTGTAAGGTGTGAAACTGCAATTTCTTGAGTTACAAACTGGTCTTATAATGTGATAATGTATTGTCTGCACTACAAACATAATATATTCATGATTTTGGCCCATTTTTAGTACAAAGTCTGTGTCAGGTAGCATATTGGTAGCAAAAAGCTTTTGCTGGGTAGTACATTTTCAGCACAAAGCTTGTGTCAGGTACCTGTGGTTTTAGTAAGGGAGAAAGTGCACCGTGTTGAATAAAACAATGACAGGGAGGAATATCTGTTGCAACTTGTCCCAGGAAATGTGAGCTTGGAAAACCTTTCCCTAAGCCCTGCTAAACTTTCAGAGATTTAATAAACTATAACTGTTTCCCTGGAACAAGAATGCCCGACCAAAGTACCTGAAAAATGACCTGTATATAAACTAAATACTATTCAAAGTGACCTTGACCTTCAACACTGTGATCACCCATTCCCAGGGATACTTCAAGTTTACCATTGAATCTGGTAAAGAAATCTGCCAATTAATAGGAAATAGGAAAGTAATGTTTGTGAAGGATAAACTAGATGGCAATGGTGATGCTGTAAATCAGGTATTTTGAAAAGGAAGACGCAACTGATGGTGTAAGCTAATGCAACCGAGACAAGATCTCATCAATATAAAGCTGGATACAAAACTTGGGTCAAACAATCAGGGGCCACAACTCTAAGCCAAGATGTCATCAATATTTTGAGGCCAATCAAAAATGATATACAAAACTGACACTCAAATTATCTAAGTCAGATCAAGATAGAGCTGAAATCCAATAAAAAAATTATTTGAGTTATTAAATGCAAACAGAAATGGATATGGTGTCATCAAATTAAAGTTATATACCAATAATCTGGGTCATCAAATTAAAGTCATGGTGTCATCAAATTAAAGTTATATACCATGAAGGCTACTGTACCGAAAGGTAAGTTGCTTGATCTGACAATACAAAACTCGTTTAAAAGATACTGTTTGCTGAACATGTACCTGTGTAATATGTATCTGAGTAACATTGACAATCATTCCAGGTGTCATTACTGCCAAGCTGCTGCTGAGGTCCATTAAAAACCCAATAATGGATTTATTAATGTGCAGAAACTAAAGTGTGTGAGCCTGACAATCATTGGCCATACTCAGCTAATGAAGAGAGTACTGACAATTCAACACTGCAGTGATTTATCAATACCAAGCAGCGTAACAAAGGTTCATATCCAGTTATAGTGCAAAATGGAAAGTGATTGGGCCAAGTAAAATGGGATTGTACGAACACCTGTCCATCACACAATTTACAAAATCTGACTGTATTCATATCACAAATAGAGAAGTGCAGAAATGACGGTTGACAATCAGGTGCAATAACTCTGCCAAAGTACAATGTTACTGCAGAAAGCTGACAAAAAACTTCAGTCAAGACCTTACCAACATCAAAAGCTGCCTATCACATTTGATTAAAATAAAAATCACTAACAATCAAGGGCAATAACTGTTAAATGAGGTCATTGACAAATTAAACTCAGCCAAGGTCTCATGAAAATCAGGCTGTACAATCTATGTAATTGAAAATGAATAACAATTATGGGAGTTATTATTCAGAAATGAAAAGGATGTGTGTGTATGTGTGTGTGTGTGACAATCAGAGACTTTAATTCCAATAAAGGCTGATGTAGAATTTTGATCATCAACCTCCAACAAAGTGTTGTGAAAATCAAGCTATATTCTGAATTTGGTTGAAATACAAAAATAACAAGCAAATGTGAACTGCTGTTTTACTGGCTTCATCAGCATCATGATGTCCAAAAAGTTTGACTGAAATGCAAAAAAAGCAAATTCCAGCAATTGATATGCCCTATTTTTTAAAAAATCTTCTTCAATGTTATGCTGCCAAAAAATTTGGTTGAAATCCCGAAATAAGCAAATTCCAGCTGCTGATGTGCCTGCTTTTTCACTGTCTTCATTGTTATCATGCTGCCAATAAAATTTCATTGAAATCAAATAATAACTGGGATTATTAGTGGTGGGTGCATTGCAAAGGTCCCACACTACAATTTGCTCAATAGGGCCAAAATAGACAAGACCCTTTATTGTGAACCAAAGCTAGGAAAAGACGGATATTCAGAGGCAATAACTCGGAAACTAAATGATGACATGGAGTACTTGAAATACAACTCCTTCAAGTTCTTGTCAATGCAAACAACATCCAATGTAAAGGTTACAGGACAAATAGATGTATCTACTCCTGTATTACACACACACACACTGACACACACACACACACACACACACAATATTTATCGGAAAATTATATTAAATGACATAAGCCCCTGTGATTCAGCAAATGTTGAGAAGCAGAAAGATGGGCACATTTTATTGCTTTGTGCACCTGTAAATAGACCACATGCAATCAGTTTGTGATTGACAGCAAGAACATAGCAGCAGTGGCCAGATGGAATTGGCTTATCCAGAGACACTGCCGGAAATTTTCTTAATAAGGGGAGGTCTCCCACACCTGCTTCCAAAGGGGAGGAGGATAATCATAGGGGTGTGGTGGAAAGTAGAGGATAAACTATGCCGAATGGTAGCTAATGGGTGACAACATTATTAAAAGGTGGTGAAACACCAAATTTAACAAGCATTTAAGGGTTTTGTGTTCTTTCTTGGACAATACATGTATAAGGTGTCTGCATACCCAATTGTTGCTCAGCTGGTAAATATTCTTCATTGTCTTGTATCACTATTCTCAAAACAGCCTTTGGAACTGAAAATATTTTATTGCAACACACATACAAATACACACACAGAGTCATCGGTTTATTAAGTGTTTCTGATATTAGCCAAAAGGCCTTTGAAATTCTATCAATATGTAGAAAAAAGTCCTTCCCATTTTTTTTGTTTTGTTTTTTGGGTCAGATATTCAAGTGTGTGTGTGTGTGTGTGTGTGAGAGAGATTTGGATTTTAAACATAGCTTTAACAATTTTTCAATCATATCACTACAGTGTCTGCAGTGTGGCAGTTTAATGTAATGTCTAGCATTGTGTCATCCCGCCGCAGACATGAAGCTTGATGTCCCATCCAGTCACATTATTCTGACACCAGGCTGACCAGTCCTAACACAAACCTATGAATGCTGAGCACCTAGTGAGGTAGCTGTTAGTACCATTTTTATAAGTCTTTGGTATGACTCAGCTGGGGTTCGAACCTGCGACCTACTGCATCCATGGTGGATGCTCTAACCACTAGGCCACAGGAGCAGTGCAGATATTCGGCCGTTATCTTACTACAGTTATAGAGCTTCAAAGGTCTGTAGTTAGCCTATTCCTTAGAGTGTGAATTTTGCTTTGAGAACTAATCCCCTTTACAATCAGGTTTTTATATAGGCACAATGAATCCCCTTTTCACAATCAGATTTATAAATAGGCACAATGAATCCCCTTTCACAATGAGCGTTGTATATAGGCAAAATGAACCCCTTTTCACAATTTGCTTTTATACTTTAAAATGAATCCTCTTTCACAATCTGCTTTTATACTTTTTATATAGGCAAAATGAATCCCCTTTCAGTTTTTTTTACAAATGCAAAATGAATCCCCTTTCACAATCAGTTTTTTATAAAGGCACAATGAATCCCCTTTCACAATCAGCCTTTTATATTGGCAAAATGAATCCCTTTTCACAATCAGCTTTTTATAAAGGCAAAATAAATCCCTTTCACAATCAGCTTCTAATAAAGGCAAAATGAATCCCCTTTCCACTATCAGCTTTTTGTCCAGACAAAATGAATCTCTTTTCACAATCAGGTTTTTATAAAGGCAAAATAAATCCCCTCTCACAATCAGCTTTTTATAAAGACAAAATGAATCCCCTTTCCACTATCAGCTTTTTACAAAGGCAAAATGAATCCTCTTTTACAATCAGTTTTTTTTACAATGGCAAAATAAATCCCTTTTCACAATCAGCTTTTTATAAAGGCAAAATAAATCCTCTTTCACAATCAGCTTTTAATAAAGGCAAAATGAATCCCCTTTCACAATCAGCTTTTTATAGAGGCAAAATGAATGCAATTATGGGCAGTCTCAATTGACTGGGGAACTGGATTTCTGAATATATATCCAAACACAATTTTCCACAATTCATACATGTTCAATGGACATTTTGTCGATTTAACAGATTTTCTGCAAGGTCTAAAATATAGTAAATGACATCATGCTGGTTATTTCTGCATCACCATTTCCTGCACTATGTTCGGTTAGCAGCAAATCATCAGTTATTGCACACTCCCTCATTTGGTTCAAAACAGATGATCTTTGCATCTCTCTGACTTTCATGAAGAAATCAGTTATCTTTTAGTTCCACATGACACACTACTTTTGCGCTTTAGACATTTCTGTGATGTCTGACCAATGGATCAATTTAATATACCCCTCCAGGAAACAATTCAATTGGAATACCTCCCCAGTTTCTGCAACACTCTAACAGATCTCCATCATAAAGTTGCTTGTATTCAAACAATGTCCTCCAAAGATACAGGAGTAATCAAAATCATGGAGAAAAGGTTAAAAAGTTTATGATCTGATCAACTTGATAATAAAACAATTTTTTTTTTAAAATGATGTGTTGGGTACAAGAAATCACGTGAAACACAGGAAACTTGCATGATCCTTCCCCCACTGGATTTTAAAAGTTGCGTGACTGGATAATTTTTGCGACAAACCCGCACTCTGGCAGCATCTCTGCTTATCTCTTTAACAGATTTAGCCAGTTAAAAACACCTCATGAGGCCATCAAAGATACAAGCAGACTCTCCTTCTGGTTAAAAACACCACCTGAAGTCATCAAAGAGACAAGTCGACTCTCCTTCTGGCTGTGCATGACCAAACACAGGTATACAGAACAATAAAACCTGAAGTGCCTGTAATTCTGCTTCTCTGTTTTGCACTGAATTATCTGTAATGATTTATTTCATTTGCATACCATTTGTGCTTTTATTTCTTCATGTTCAAAACAAACTAATAAACACGTGTTTGGTCATGAAGGACTGGCTTGTTTTAAGTTCTGAAGCTTTCTATTTTTAGATGACCATAAGTTGTGTGCTATGTAAGCCATAGTGAAACTGACGACTTTCACTCATGCTAAGCCAACAAAACTCAAATTGTTTATGTGGCGCATGTAAACAACTCTTTACTTTATACCTGAACTCTGAACCACAACTGTTATTGTATGTGGATTAATTTCATGTCTGACAGTGATGATACAGCAAGGGAATTAAACTACTGCCATGATGTTTACTTGGCGTCTTTGTCATCATAATACCCAATCCATACTAAACCAAAAATTTAATGTATTTTCTGAAAAAGCCAACTGTACATATTCATATTTTAGGTGAGTTCAATGGCAAACAACATTAACCCATATCTGCAGTCACAAAATGCACCAGCAGATCAGGGTCTATGTTGTTCGTTCTATTGATTACTCCTAACAAACTGCACAGACCCAGATCTGCCAGTGCATTATGCAATGGCAGATCTGGGTCTGTGCAGTTTGCAGTTGGATCCAGCTTGCAATAAATTATATATGGAATCTTTCTTTCAGAGACAGAACACAATACCTACCCTGACAGCAGAAGCAAAAGTACAGAATCTGCAGTTCCATTCTTCATCATCTGAATTGATGTATATAGAATCAATTGATGGAGAGTGACAGCTTTGATGATATCCTGGAAGTAGAAAATATTTTTTTTTTTAAAGTGAACTAAGTTTGGTACAATCCTGTAAATAAATAATTATGTTTTTCTTTGAGGGAATGAGAAATTTCTCAATGTACTTTAAATTTTTCAGACTAAATATTCACTGTCACTTAAGGTTCCACTTCTTGTAGCCATGAAAGCCTGTAAGCTTGAAAAAGCTGACATGAGAAGGTCCTAAGCCAGGGTCCCAGGAAGAGGTCCTGGTTGGGGGAGGGGGCCTGAAGAAGGCCCTTAGCTAAAGATAAATTAACGTTTTTAAAAGTAAAAAAATCCAGTATTTCCGGATTTGTTTAATACTTTTTAAAACCTGATGTAGTCACTGTAATTACACATGCGAAAAACTTGTGTCTTTTTTCCTGTCATGAATTCACAGATGACAAAAAATGAAAATAAACTTTAGAGAGTAGTTATCTGAATCCACATTCCCACCCCTCAGTTACCTGAATCCCCATTCCCACCCCTCAGTTATCTGAATCCCCATTCCCACCCCTCAGTTATCTGAATCCCCATTCCCACCCCTCAGTTATCTGAATCCCCATTCCCACCCCTCAGTTACCTGAATCCCCATTCCCACCCCTCAGTTACCTGAATCCCCATTCCCACCCCTCAGTTACCTGAATCCCCATTCCCACCCCTCAGTTACCTGAATCCCCATTCCCACCCCTCACTCCTTAAAATACAAGATTATTGCAAAAAAAATGCACAGAACCTTCCACAAAATACCCCCTTCTGAATTACATTCACTGAGATGGCACTATAGCATCTTAAGAGTTAAGAGTCTATTTTAGTAATTGTAATTCTTGCTCTAACCTGTTTATTTTTTAAACATCTTTTTCCATTTTTGTTCAATCAGGGGGTGACCTTCATGTTTAGTATTTTCACCTTTTAGGCAGCAACCTTGCTACAAGTAGCTGTTTAGTGCAAACACTGTCATGTGAAGTCAAGTCACATACAAGCAATAGTTGATTCTACTAGCCAAATACAGAATTATCAAAATGAACAAATACTCCTCAAATAAGCAGAGCTACTTGTTATTATTATTGTAAAACCAATTTGTTTAATAGCTCTAAAGCAGCAATAGCTCAGTTGTTAGAGTACTGGACTTGCAAACTAAGGGTTGTGGGTTTGACAATGGACCAAAACCTGCCTGGCTTGGCTCCCTTGTTATGTCCTTCTGAAAGGAACTTAGTTCCCATCTCTCTTTTTTTTCTCCACATGTAATGCTATCACTGCATAAACAGGCACAAAAGTACAAGAAAATTATTAATAGTACCTCTACAGCAGAGGGAACACTATTCCATCTGTTAACTACGATGGCATGTATCTTTTAATCCACGCAGCCTTATCCAATTTTTAGTTTTACGAATCAAAGTGCTTTTATCAAGCTCAAGCTCTTTGCATTTTCACAGATAAATTCGAGGAATCTTTTTTGCAAAATTCTAGGATTTTTCAAACTTGTATCAACAATTCTAAGTCAGCAGATGTGTAATGGTTTTACTCACAAGCAAATGATTCCTTATGGCTCTACCTCATACCCCCAATTTGTTCACTCCAATTTATACCATTCTATGAAGTAACCTATTCTGCACCAAAAGTACGGGTTCCAGCAGAAAATCTGGTGTATGATTCAAAGTTGTAAGAATTTCTAAGTCAAATCAAGCAATACCATGAATCCATTTATATAGTAGTCAAAATCATCATAATTAGAATAGAAGGAATCCACACAGCTTGTCCAGGATGGACAGATGTCCTTTATACGGAGGTCAAAATCATACACAGAAGGAACCCATAACCTCATCTTGTATGAACAGATGTCCAGACGTATGAATGTATGTGCAGCTAAAGCAGTTTTCACTATATCTGCAACAAATTTTCTAAAAATATTTCCTTTGTTACATTACAATATCCCATATTATAACATAGCTATTGTATTTCTTGTGCCAAAATGCATGTATGCACTAAAACCTGTCCTGAATGATCAAATGCATGACAGGTGTACTAAAACCTGTCTTGAATGGCCAAATGCATGATAGGTGAGCAAAAACTTGTCTTGAATTAAAAGGGACGTTTTTCATCTCGGGGTCAAAAGCATTTGCCATCTGGAGGAAATTCTTGTTTCATGCATACCTAGTTGAAAGATAATTAAGTCTCTGAGTATTGCACTGCAGTGAAAAAAGGTGACAATTCTTCTGATCCAATAAATCAACAGCTTTGATTTTCAGGGCTCTCTGGGCAGCTAAAGTTAATGTGTGCATAACAGTCACCCCTGTGTTTCTAAGCTAGAGCCCAAGATTGTAACTGATAACTGTCAGTTGTTAATGCAATTTTAGATGCCATTTACAAACATGACTTTATGTCCTCTTTGACTTTTAAAAAACAATCTGTGATAGTTCTCTCAGAGAACATTTGTTTAAATGCTGCAACATAGCATGGATCAAACACTGGTACCATATTTAAGAATCTGTTGTCTGACACAATGCTGTATGCATGCAAGACATGAATGCTGAAATTGGCCGTGGCAAAAGTGATACCTGTGGCCCTTGGTGATGAAGATTTGTATTTAGTCCGAACACCTAGCACATTTGCAATTTTTTTCTTACTGACTTAAGATATTCAGAAGTTTTTAATGGAACCTTTTGGCTGTGGTGCCTGGGGTTTTATGTCACTTGTGGCAAAGGACTGATGGTGACAATGTAAACGAGTTGAGAGGCTTGTTGTACCAAATACCGTTTTGTCAATTTTATTTGGTGCTAAACTCCCTTTTCAGTGAATATTATTCCATACAGAATTCTTGACAAGCTCAGTCAGATGCCACCAGGATGGTAATGATGGTAATTGTAATAGAAGACAGTGATGTCCTCAAAGACGGTTCAAGATGGTCTCGGTGTAGGTGAAGAAAGAACCTGGTATATATTGTAATTTACCAGTAAATTGGTATATTGTTACACCCTAATTATTATAGCCATTACACGTGTACCCATTATTAAGTAGCATTTCTTTCAGGAAGCCCACTTTCCCCTCAAATTTTTTTCAATATTTTCATTGCTGAACTGCATTTTTGAACTCAATGGTATTTTCAAGACTGCAGCTTTATTGATCCATTGTCATAACAAGTGAAGATCAGAAGATATTTCTATCAGTATGCAATTACTTATCACAATAAAAAATGCTACCAAATTACATTTGAAATGAGCATTTTTAATGTCTCAGTTGATTTCCACCAACTTTCACACAATGCATGCTGTAGAAATAATGTAAAGCAGATAATGTTGAGACAACAGCAGATGAGCTGAAATCTAGCTGGGGCAATGGCCTAGAAATGTTCTAGTTCCTTTGGTCACTTGGCAATTTTAATTTTTATGGCACCTGTAACTCTCTTGAGTGGAGGCTTGACAAAAAAGGATCATTTAGTTAATGGAAGCTGAGATGGCAATAACTCTACATTCAAATGCAAGTTACCAACATTTTTCTTGTCAAAAGTAATTCCAATTCTAAGAGAAATAACACTTGCATCGTTACTCTGGCATGATAAGGCATTAATAAATCTAGTGTTTTGAAATACTAGTGATCTGGGGCAAGCATAACAACGTCTGACCAGATAAATATAAAATTTTCTGTCTCTTAGCTTCAGCCGTATGTAACTCATAAAGATGTATGATAGTTCACTGAAACGGATAACAGCCTTTAGATTACTAAAATGCGAATACCAATAAGAAATCAGGGGCTATGTGTGCAACTAAATTTCTCAAATAACAAACCTCATCTCTTATTATATGTTTATCTAAGAAGCCATGTATTAGACCATAACATTTTCATGGCTATGACCCAATTTTTTTTTTTTATCACACTTGCATTGGGCACCTGTGATTCTTTAGTGGAGAAGTGTTCAGTATAGTGATGACAGGGATAATAAACTACTGCAACTCACTCGTCCACTGGATAACTTTTCTTGGGTTAGGACACAGGAAAGTGAAATCAATTATTAACAGCTGACATTTACAGACCTGCCAACCCCAACAAGTCAGTCTCAGTAAGGAAGTTGATTTTTTTCCATAAGTTTCTCCAGTTTTCAGTAAGGTGCAACAAATCATCATAAAATGCTATCGTAAAGCTTGCAAAGGTAATTAAAAGTTCGGTATTCAAAACATGCAGCGACGATAAATATTATGTTCAACTGAAAAGTTTGTAAAGTACTGTTAGACTTTATTTACCACTAGTAGAGTTGCACAAACTTTAGTTCCAAACTCTATGCAGCTCAATGGCTTGTTGCTATCTCTTAACTTGATGTAATTCTTGGAAATTCTTCTTCCATTTCACATGACGACAGCAATCATATCTCCCGCCATGAGACATACTCAAATTGACTGGTGATGTCCAATAAACATAATTGTGTCCCTTCCTGTGTTAATCCACAAGAATCTGAATATTCCTTTTTATTCTTCTGTGTTGATTATTAACACTTTTCAAGAGACTTTTTCCTTTTCATCTTAAACATGCATCACTTGCTGGATGCCATTTTAAAATATATATATATATATATATATATATATATATATATATATATATATATATATATATATATATATATATATATATATATAGATATATATATATAATCAAAAGTTTGATCATGCAGACACTTTGCATGAATAAATAGGTGCAGTTTCAAGCATCTGAGGTGCTGCTATAAAGTTAGTCTGGTTCCCTGACTAATTCCATTAATTCTAATACATAACCCGGATCCAAATGGAACACGAATGAACCAATTATTCAGATTTTTCGGCAACAATCACTTTTCCATAGTTTTTGCTTTTATGTCGTAAGTCCGTATTTTAAGTGCAATTTTTGTAACACTTACTGCAAAGTCATAAGGGTTGGCAGGTCTACATCTAGCAAAGATCCCAGTCCACACTGTGGTGATTTCATGCTTTTATACTTACCAAATTTTTAATTATCTAAAAACCACTGACCATCACATTATTCTCCTTACTGCTTTTTAAATTTGTTAGCAATGACAACAGAAGTGTAATCAATATGCAGGGTTAAAGGGTGTTCAATAAGTGCCAAAAGTTCCGACAACCAGGTAATATTGCCTGTCTAAATCTGCCAGAGCAACCAGCCAGGTAATATTGCCCGTCTAAACCTTCCAGAACAACCAGCCAGGTAATACTGCCAGTCTAAATCTGCCAGAGCAACCAGCCAGGTAATATTGCCCGTCTAAACCTGCCAGAACAACCAGCCAGGTAATATTGCCTGTCTAAATCTGCCAGAGCAACCAGCCAGGTAATATTGCCCGTCTAAAACTGCCAGAGCAACCAGCCAGGTAATATTGCCCGTCTAAACCTGCCAGAACAACCAGCCAGGTAATATTGCCCATCTAAAACTGCCAGAGCAACCAGCCAGGTAATATTGCCCGTCTAAAACTGCCAGAGCAACCAGCCAGGTAATATTGCCCGTCTAAAACTGCCAGAGCAACCAGCCAGGTAATATTGCCAGTCTAAATCTGCCAGAGCAGCCAGCTCCATTTGCTGCACCCTATATCTCCATCGGGAAGGAATCACCAAAACCCCCACTATTTTAAAATCTTTACCAGCTACTTTCAATTTTATGGAATGCCCTGCATCTGAACCTACCAAAACTTAATTGATGTTGATTGCTCTTGGTTTAGTTGCTCATTTTATGAAGGGAAGCTTTTGTTAATAACTCAAGAGTCCCTAATAAACTAACATTAGCAAGGGTCTGGGATCTAATCAAGGCACCTCAAGGGGACTCTCAGTTGGAAATTCTGTGAATCAAAACTCTAATTTTCACCTGTATTGGATGCAAGTCCTGCATTACTGCAACTTTTGTCAAATCGGGTTAAATTTTTGCACAACAACTGTTTTTATGATTAGATACTATTAATTAAAAAATCACTTTCACTAATCCTTACCTAATCCACAGTTATCACAGAGAACAATTTCATTGGGCTTCTCCGAGACCTCACCAAGACACAGGCAACACATGGTCTCCCCATCTTTAGCACCTGAAACAGATCCCGATCACATAAACTGTATGTGAAGTAATCCAGAAAAGGCATTGAAAATCCAACATGATATAAATTGACTCCATTTCCAAAATCAAAGCCGCTTATCCAAAGCCGTGGGATAGTCCCTTAATATTTTAAATTCTGTTTACTAATCTATGAATTTATTGTGAAAAATAAAAGGTTTTCATGTATTGTTGTAATCTTGGCCACAAGAAAATAGGAAACGGAGAGAATTCAAGTAGCAAATAGTTTCATGGATATGTACCACACTGGATATGCTGTGGCCTTGACCCTGGAAATGTGAACCTGACTTTGGAGATAGAGACAACTTAATTTGTGTAATGTTGGATTTACAATGTTTTTCTCTGGATTACTTTGTAACTACCGTGCTTACGGTCATGCTCTGATGGCAGATGGATTAGTAGCATTCATTCTTATAGGCAAAGTATGATTTGTATAAATATTCGGTAAGACATCAGCAATAAAAATAATTGATGAATTTTTATACTGCACCCCATACCCACATAAAGATTGCGTTGCCAACCATATATTCTTTTCTCCCTCTTTTAAGATGACTGCCCTGGTCGCCATATTGGAGATCAGATTGACACTATTTTAATTAAGGACCAACTAAACATCACAAGTCTTTTAATGAAAACATGTGTCAAGATGACCATCCAGTAGCGATAACAAAATTTTCGAGATGGGTGCCATATTAGACGTCAGACTGGTACCAAGTTCACTTAGGACCATAGGATAAATGTGTGTAAAGTTTCAAGACAATTTGGGGGAGTGGCATTGACAAACTTGTCCAAACTGTCAAACAGATGACATATGGATGAGAGACCATCCCATAAGCTCTTCTAGTTTATAATCAGTAAAGTTAATAATTACATAGTCCCATTTGTTATAAATTTTTTTACATCTCTAACCAACTCTTGTTCCTAATTTTTATATCTATCCATAGGATGAAACAAGGCAATGAATGCCGACTATTTACGATACACCAATAGCAGGCTTTCCTTTCCAGGTTTCTCAGTATTGTTAGGTCACACTGCTTGGAGAGAGTGATTTTTATCATTTGACAAAATTCTGCATTTGTGTCAAGCTTTGGGATTCATCAACTGCATGAGAATGATTCCTGAGCTATGCTGGTTACAAGGAAGAATAATGGAAAATATACTGATGGAAAATGGGCAACAAAGCATCAAAAGTGGACCTGAAAAGACAAACCTTTGCAAGGCACATGTACATGTAATATGTAATTTCTTGGGCATATTTCCCAACATTTGTGACATTCCTGAAATGAAAAGTATGCTCCACCAAAGCTAGTACTCCCTGAAAGACTGAAGGAGATAATCACTCAATCAAAATCAGAAAATTAGAATATTCTGCAAAACCCACATTTGAACATGGAAACAATGGCAATTTTCTAAGAGCAAACTGAACATCACTTAACGTTGCATGTGTCAGAGGAAAAGAGGATGAGTATCCTGCATAAGCAATAATGTGGTAGTCACACAAGTTTTGGGTTTTCTCTGTTGTAGATTTGTGGAATGTTCTATCTAAATGGAGGTTGGAATTTATAAATGGAGGTTGGAATTTATAAACATATGACCAGTACTCAAAAACTCAGGCCCATCCTGTATTCCAAGTGAGGTGCCCATCGGGCTTGTAGAAAAAAAAAATTTGCCTCAGGAAACTTTGATCGCATTGATGAAATGTGTAAATGTATTTTCACGATGTTGACATACCTTGACATGTTGCAATTTAAATCACAGGGGCGTGTATGGTTTCTTACAATTTAACTGTCACTCATATATACAGTATATTATTTTATACTATACATATGACTAAGAGTTAAATTGTAAGCAACGATATGAGCCCCTGTGATCTAAATCAGATCAACAATGTGACTGCATGAAATTGAGATCCGATTTTAATCAAATTGAAGCATGGCATGTCATTGTGAAAATATGATTTTGTACTCCCATACCTCCTGAAATGGTAGTGTTCTGAGAAAACACAATTTTCAGTAATCTTAGAAAAAAAAAAAACAGACACCACTCTCAGTGCATGCCCATTACATGTAGCATGTATAAACGGTAAACTGTTATGATTGGAGCTGATGTAAAACTATCCCTTGGGCAGTTTAAACAGCGGCAATTAACAGCAAATAGGTCAGGTATAAACCGCCATTTCACATATTACTTAATTGGTTGACAATAGCTAGTGAGATGTGTTTGAAGGCTGCAGCGGGTGAGCCCACTGTGCTAATTTGCACAGGTAGGATCAGGAAATGGAACAACCAATTAAGAGACGCTAGATGCATGTGCAATAACAAAAGTTATTACATAATATTGCCTTGAATGAGAATGTTTAAGCCATATGTATTATATTTTTGACAAATCTGTGAACAGCAGCAACATTTCTTTGAATTCAGATTTTACTGCATATATAGAACGCAAAGCATGATCATTCTCTTGGTTGACGGAGTTTTACTGTGTGAAGCACGCCAACTCGATTCTGACCAGGCCTCACTGTGAGAATCCAGAAGAGAAGTTTGGACACCAGGACCATCCAGTCTCTAGTGAGTGTAGTGATGAAAGCTAATGACATTTGCATTACCTTCAAACCCCTTTGAACCCTATTCAATTTATATTCGAATTGCAGCTATTGCAATGTTGTATGACAATGTTGAAAAGGGGGAAATTTTGGTCATGTGGAAATTGGAGTCCGGGTTTGTGGAATTTAAGTCAGGGTTTGTGAGTTTATTTAAGTCACCAGCCTGGGGCCTGTGTCTAAAAAAATGTTTTCTTTGAGCACTGATGACATGGGAAGTCTTACCCTCGAAAAGCGTATCAATGCAATGTGTAGACAGTGTACTACTGCAATTAAAGGATAGCAATGCAATGGGTGGACAGTGTACTACTGCTTTTAAAGGATAGCAATACAATGGGTGGTCAGTGTACTACTGCTTTTAAAGGATACCAATGCAATGGGTGGTCAGTGTATTAGTGCTATTAAAGGGTAGCAATGCAATGTGTAGACAGTGTACTACTGCTATTAAAGGGTAGCAATGCAATGTGTAGACAGTGTACTACTGCAATTAAAGGGTAGCAATGCAATGGGTGGTCAGTGTATTAGTGCTTTTAAAGGGTAGCAATGCAATGGGTGGACAGTGTACTACTGCTTTTAAAGGATAGCAATGCAATGGGTGGACAGTGTACTACTGCTTTTAAAGGATAGCAATGCAATGGGTGGACAGTGTACTACTGCTTTTAAAGGATAGCAATGCAATGGGTGGACAGTGTACTACTGCTTTTAAAGGGTAGCAATGCAATGGGTGGACAGTGTACTACTGCTTTTAAAGGATAGCAATGCAATGGGTGGACAGTGTATTAGTGCTATTAAAGGATAGCAATGCGATGGGTGGACAGTGTATTAGTGCTATTAAAGGGTAGCAATGCAATGGGTAGACAGTGTACTACTGCTTTTAAAGGATAGCAATGCAATGGGTGGACAGTGTATTAGTGCTATTAAAGGGTAGCAATGCAATGGGTAGACAGTGTACTACTGCTTTTAAAGGATAGCAATGCAATGGGTGGACAGTGTACTACTGATTTTAAAGGATACCAATGCAATAAGTGGTCAGTGTATTAGTGCTATTAAAAGATAGCAATGCAATGGGTAGACAGTATACTACTGCTTTTAAAGGGTAGCAATGCAATGGGTAGACAGTATACTACTGCTTTTAAAGGGTTGCAATGCAATGGGTGGACAGTGTACTACTGCTTTTTAAAGCATACCAATGCAATAGGTGGACAGTGTACTACTGCTTTTAAAGGGTAATTCAATCATCAAATGGCAACCAATTATGCATCAGGGTTGCAAAGCTTTAGTTGTTACAAGTAACATCGCATGTGAAGACATGAATTTATCTGTCACAAACCACAGCTTAAATAAAAATTGGGACTTGAGACAAACCCATAAAAGGCACTGCTAGGACCAGGAGTCAACGTACACACCAAACCATATCAGAACATATTGTTAACAATGATGTGGCAAAAAGGATTCAACTAATAAAATGCCTTTTCTGACTGTTTTCAAAACAATTCAAAAAATCTTCAGACATTAATGAATGTGTTAATACTCAATTAAATTTACAAAAATGGATGCTATTAAATTAGGCGAATGAAAGGTAATGTTTTTTTTTGGTACAAATCTATTATACTCACCACTGCAAAACACGATTCTATCCAATACCAATGCCAATGCATATTTTACACAGTTTTGCTTGATCAGTTAACAATCTGTCACACTTTCAAATTTCATACTACTGCCTTTTTCACATCACTGGATTTTTATCTACTAATTCCCTCCTCACCAAGATTTCACAAGGGCTGTGCAACTACCAGGCACCGGCATGTAAGGTAAAGTTGGCCAACTTCACAGGTACAAATGTACAACAACCAATATCACTGTATGGTTTATCATTTGTGTAAGTGGGGAAAATCATGTTGTAAACTTACATGGCTTATTGATCACATGACTTACAGTCACTGACGAAATTAAAGTGGTAAAATCCAAACCCTTCCTGTCCCTCTGCAAACAAACATGTTGCTATTAACAGTGGTAAAATCCAAACCCTTCCTGTCCCTCTGCAAACAAACATGTTGCTCTTAACAGTGGTAAAATCCAAACCCTTCCTGTCCCTCTGCAAACAAACATGTTGCTATTAACAGTGTTAGTTCTAAATTTATGATCTAAAATTTTAGGCCTTTTTTAAAGTTTTTTTTTAAGGCCTTTGTGAAAATATTTTAGGTTTAAAGAACTGCACAGTTGTCAGACTTTCATGCACACAAATAATAGCATACTCATCAATTTTACATTATTTTTAATAATAGGACTTGAACTTCTTTTCCACATCCTTAGCAAGGTAAGATCTAAATGAACTTGATGAACAAAGCATCGAAAGGTTAAAGGTTCAATGCTTCTAGTTTATCATCGATCTGCTTGTCCAGATCCAACTGTTCTTCCATTTGTTCACAGATGTCCTTAAGCTATTTGATGTGCTGATGAAAGTAAGGTTCCTCTGATGTTCAGCTTTTAATGCAAAGTCATCAGCTAAACTGTTCATTGTTTCTATATCATAAGTTAGTACTGATTTTTTTTCTTTTTCATATCCATGATTTCCTCATATAATTCTTTTTTTCCTCTATTTGCTGTCTCAGTCTCCTTTTTTTCTTCTCATCTTGAAGAAACGCTTCCTACCTGCTGTATGCACTGAAGGTACTGATAAGCAACCTTGCGGTGATTTCAACTTTATTGATTCCACCAGCAGCTCTAACGGCGTCAATAATGAACCTTTTGGCAATCAAAAGTTCTTTCTGCTATATTTATCTCTTCAACTTCTTTATTTACTGAGAACCCCTTCTCAACAGTGGCTTGCCCATGTGACAAGAGAAGTAAGGTCTTCACAACTTGCCAAAGGTTGGAATATTGCTGCTGATGAGTAAGCCTGTCATAAAGAAATGTGTCAATACATAGTTTCTTTCTTGAAAAGATCCATGTAATCCATTGCCAATGGCACAGTCAACAAATACTGAAAAGTCATAAAGAACAACATCACAACAACTGATGTTGAACTTTCTCTTGCTGACTAATGAGCGCATGATTCTCTTCAATTTAGCCTCTGCTTGTGCTTTACTTTCTAAAATGGCAGCAGGGTCAAGGCATGCCATGTCTTTCACTAAACCATAGTGAAGTGGAGATTTTGTGAAGAATTTGTCAGCAAAATAAACAAGAATACTTTTGCATGCTTCCTTAAATTCTAAGGTTTGTAGCTCACTCACTTTTTTTGCCTTTTTCTGTTCATTAATCATAGACTCTGCTACAAAGCTAACAGCAACCTTGTGTCTGGTTACATAATTTAATGGGTCAGTCACTTGAAATATAACCATGTCTTTTGTTGTTTTAACTTCCTCAATCTTTTCTCGGATAAAAAACCTCTTTAGGAGGCCTATGGCAATAGCATTTAGATCATAATGAGCAAATTGTAGCATCGGTGCATCAGTTTAGTATTCTGTAAGGTAGGGCTCAACATGCTTGGAAAGTGAAATAAAGAATGCCATCTTGGGTGCCAAAAATTCATCCTTCAGGACTTCTTACACAATTTTAAAGGACTCTGTCTTTGGGTCAGAAACACTTGATTTCATTACCTCACCAACATATTTTCTTAACGGTTCCATCAGATTTAAAGCCCTCTGAGCAACGGTGGTGTTCTCTAACCACCCGTCTTTGCAGAACTGAAGAGGAAAGGTGGAAGAACCAGTAACATTTACAAAATCTTCTCTTCTTGCTGGTGTGTCGTGAAAAGGCTGGAAAAGGATCTCAGAATTTTATCTAATTTCCAATTAACAGCATCCATTGCTGTCTTGCATGCACCATGGACCTTGTGAAGGGAACAACTTCCTGCATTTAACAATGTGACACCATGTTCAGTGGCCAGAGCAGAATCAATCTTCTTATAAAAAGCCCAATTAACATTTGGCCCATCCATAGATAACTGAATCAAATTGTTCAAATTCAGGTTTGCTGTCACAGATTCAAATGCTGAGACCATATCTAATGCAGTACAAAGACCAAGGAAGTTCGATGTTAAGTACCTGGTCTTGACTGTGCCCTGATCCCAAAAACGAACATGGAAATCCATTTGTTTAGTTTGAAGGACATCATTCATGCTCTCATCAAAGAGCAAAACAAACTCTTCACATTTTATCAGATCCTCCAAAAGAGATGTAAAATATGGAGCCAATCCAAATGAAGCCAAATATGATGTTTTCCTGTTGAAAGATTGAACTTTTTGGCATCTGCACTTACAGGAAACATGTTCTGGAACATTTTTGCTATTCCAGAATTTGATGAAAAGCTGCAGTGTTTATCTACTGTATGCAGTGTCCAAATGATTTCTGCTTTTAATGGTCTTCTTTTGCTACATGATCTTGGATAGATGCTGAGGTAGTAGACACTACTGAACGGGATGGTTGAGAATTCGGATTTTGTGGTAACAGTACTTTTCCTGAATCAGGCTGTTTACGCTAGAAAAAGGAAAAAAAAAAAAAAAACAACTTAAGTTTACATTTATATATCATTAAGAATATATTAAATATCATTTTATTGTAATTTAATTCTGTATTAATTTTTATACTGCTAGTACTTTCTACGCATTCAATGTACTGCAATGTATAGCTTGTCGTAAGAGTTTCAACACAAATTCTATTTACTTTTCTAACTTGATTTAGTTTATCATTATTACATTAAATGCAGCCCACCATAAAAGTAATAAAAGGTAAACACCTTGAATAATTATATATACATTGTAAATTTGAAAGTAGGGGACATAAGCTTACTGTTACAGTTATGATACAGTTGTTTCCCTTTTAATACTCTTATAAATACTTAAGTTTCAGATAACAATGACGATAAAGCAAAATTATGCAAAAGTAAAGAGTAATTAAAATAAATATATATCCTAGAAAATACTAAAACAGTGAGTATTTTGGACAATTAAACCTTTTCACTAGTTTGTTATTTTTGCTCCCAGTATTTTCCTTTGTTCCGGAAAGTAATCTGACAGGCTTCAAATTCAATATGATTTCTGCAAAATTATTTTTGACGCTATAATTCAGACAGGGAGGAAGATAGATAATGTATATTTATACTCACAGTTAAGACTTTCTTCAAGTCTAATGTGGAGGATATGCTCTTCTCGTTTGCTTGATGTTTTATTCCTTTTGCATGTATTCATAAGCCACTTTCACCCAATCTCATAATACTGAACATTTGTTTTACACAATTTACATCTAGCAGAAAACACATCTTCATCTTTCTCCAACCAAGGAGTGTACTTTGGTTTGGACAGCCAACTCGTTTGAAAATGTGTTTTGCTCACCATTACTGCAAGCCAGAATAAGCCGGATGTGCAAGTTACTCAGAACCCTGATGTATGACAGCTGTAATTCATTTCCGGTGCAGCTAACGGTTTTTTTGTGCAGTGCCGACTATTTCGTATAAAAACTTTAATTTACCTTTTTAACTGCTAATTCAGGTTGAAGACTTTTAAGGTTTTCTTTTAATTTATAAGGTTTCTTATCAAAATTTTAGGCTTTTTTAGGGTTTTTTAAGGTTAAAATAAAATCTTAGGCTATTTTAAGTTTTTTAGGCTCCATACGAACCCTGTATTAATTTGTTTTGAACAAGAAGAAATAAAAGCTTGGATTAATGTCTGCTAAGCAGAACTGGTCCAAGCAGGGGGAGAAGCAATGATTAGCGCCCTCACAAACATATGCAACAAGATCTGGCTAACAGGAGAATGGCCATCGCCGTGGACACGATCACTGATCATCACCCTCCCCAAGAAAGGCAATTTACAACAGTGTCAAAACCACCGTACAATCAGTCTTACAAGCCATCCAAGCAAAGTCATGTTGAGGATCCTGCTAAACAGACTAAAGCCACAGGCTGAAAAGATCACTGCCAAGGAGCAGGCGGGTTTCAGAGAAGGGTGCAGCACAACAGAGCAGATCTTCAACCTCAGGATATTGTGTGAGAAGTACCTCCAACACCAGCAAGATCTGTACCACGTCTTCGTGGATTTCAAGAAGGCATCTGACTGGGTATGGCATGCAGCCTTGTGGGCGACCACGACACTGTACAACATCAATGCCAACCTCATCACAGTAATAGAGCACCTGTATGACAAGGCCACCAGTACAGTATACTTCAACGGCAGCATAGGGGACTGGTTCAGAACGACAGTCGGAGTCAGACAAGGCTGTCTGCTCTCTCCCACATTATTCAACATCTTTCTGGAGAGAATCATGGCTGACACGCTTGAAAAGCATGAAGGGACAGTCAGCATCAGAGGCAGAACAGTCACCAACTTACGTTTTGCTGATGACATTGGTGGACTAGCAGGAAATGAACAAGAAATAGCTAGCTTAGTAGAGAGCCCGACAAAACCTCCACAGCCTACAGCATGGAAATCAGTGCAGAGAAGACCAAACTGATGACCAACAACACCAAGGGCATCAGTACTGACATCAGGGTCCAAGGTACAAAGCTAGAAACAGTCCACAGCTTCAAGTATTTGGGGGGAATTGTAACAGATGAAGGATCAAAGCCTGAAGTACTCTCCAGGATTGCGCAAACAGCAGCACTGACAAAACTGAAGCCCATCTGGAATGACAAGAACATCGCACTCAGTTCAAAGGTCAGACTGATGCACTCACTGGTTATCTCCATATTTCTCTATGCCTATGAATCATGGACCATAACAGCTGTCTTAGAGAAAAGGATACAAGCCACAGAGATGAGATGCTTCCGAAAGATCCTCGGCGTCTCATACAAAGACCATGTCACCAATGAAGAAATACAGCAAAGGATCAGACAAGCCATTGAACCTCACGAAGACCTCCTGAACACAGTAAAAAAACGTAAACTGCAGTGGTATGGGCATGTCTCATGACCATCAAGGCTTGCCAAGACAATCCTGCAAGGCACTGTACAAGGAAGAAGAAAGAGAGGCAGGTAGAGAAAGAGGTGGGAAGACAACATTCTCAAGTGGACAGGCTTGACATTGAGCGACTCAATGAGAAAGACGGAAAATCGAGAGGAATGGAGGAAGCTGATTGTTCGGTCTTGTGTGGTGCCCCAACGATCTACCAGACTACGGGACTGATGATGATGATGATGTACAATTTAAGGAGAGGTGCTGCCAGGATTTTATCTTAAGGGGGACTTCACCCTTTCTCACCAAAAGATGGTGGAGGGGGGAGTAGAAAAGAAAAAGGAGGAGAAGGAAATGGTCACAGTTCATTATTTATCTAACACATCTCTTTCTTTCTGTTCCATCTTTATAGAGCTGTGCTGAAATCAGAATCCTTAAAAATATGTCACCTGTAGTTGTATAAGTATTAATCTGTTAATTATTTCTGAGCATACTGTGTTTCTTATCTGTGTATGAATATTTTTCTGTGCTTTCTTCATAAGGGGCACATGTATAGCTAGCTTTCTCAGCTTGAAGATGTTGGGGAACTGATCTTGGTGGCTGTTATTTACAATTTTCCAGAACTCACTGATATTATCTTTTGGATACATCTACTCCAAAATAGGCTTTTTAACTAACAAAAACTTGCTTTCTTGAATCAGTAGTTTACTGACTACCATGCCAGATTTCTTATTTGTTCCATACTGCTGTATTAGGGTTTTTAGTCCATCAATGCCACAGTCTGCTTGTGCAGGCAGAGGTATACAATAAAAATCTTTACTTCTTAATTTAATTTTTTCATCCTTATTATTCAGTTTATTTTAACCTTGATATGGATGGATGGTTTCATAGCACATGATCTGCAGGGCTAAATTGATTGATATAAAAAATGAAAATTGCACTCTACTTTTATACTGCCTGTATTTTAAATATGGTCAGTATTCTGCCCTTTCTACATTTAATTTCAAAATACCATTGAAAACGAAATTGACCGTCATGCTGTCTATTTTTATCCATCCAATATGTACATCAGACTCATATTTATAACCATTTTCGGGCTCAAAACCACTTACTGGCATCTCCATTAACAATTTCCCAGCTCCAATAATCCAATATACTTCATAACTTTAAAAACTGTTGTCATCATCACTATCACCAGCCAGTATCTGCTGAATGAAAACATAATGAACCACGATGGGAATCAGAGATTTGGGGTTTTCTACGTAGTCCGTATTTCAGCATGTATTTGTAAAACATCATGGAAGGTTCAAACTATGCCATAATGCTTATTCCTGGGCAAAATGTGCCAATCAAATTTAGTTTAACAACCATTCATGTCATGCTTCCAGAACCCAGATGTGTAGACAGTTGCCTACCTGAAAAACATGTCATGACAAAAATGGATAAATAAAATTTGTTTACTTTGCCGAGCACATTTTCATATGTGGGACTTTCAATTAATTTACAGTAGTTCTCAAGCATCACTGTTTTCCATGTGTGTGAATTCGTACAAATTTTGCACGATTCATGCATTTGCAACCTGACAGCATCTCTGTTTAAGTACTACATATCAATGGCTTTTGCACAAAGTGTCTCTGTTACTTTGCTATTACTTCCTGTTTGTCATGCAGGGAATAAGCAACACTAATTCCTGATTGGTAGTTATTATGTAACATATTTCACAGTGTGCAATACCCGTTGTGTAGCTTTCAAATCAATCAAAGTAGACAAGATAAATTCAACGTAAAAACTTCACAAAAAAGTGGTTATTCAATGAGGAGGAAAGTACTTCATAATACATGGGGAACATGTTTGGAATGTATCCTATATGCTGGACATGCTGTTAAGATAACTAGCTTGGAAGAAGGGGGGGAAGGGGCAGATTATGGATTATATCACTTTGCTTTATATTTGCAGACAGCAAACGAGTATTCTCAAGTCTTTTTCGTTTTTACAAATAAAAATTAGTGCCTAGGACTGCAAATGCTGTTTCAGATAAATTCTCTACTTAAAGAATAACAAGATAAACTAATAATAATTATTCACGACTGATGAAGAATAAAATAAGTATCATTTTGTATTGATTCTCCATCTCTTGCATCAATATATGTATCGTTACAGTAAAAGTACTGATGCATGATATATTGATGAATTGTTTCACCCCTAACATACACACATTTTCTAAACTGCATGTAATATTATGACTCGAACATGATATACAATTCAAACATAATTTTTTTAAAAATCCTTCAAGAATACATTCATAAATTTTTTTAAAAATCCTTGATGAATATGTTCATAATAATAACAATCTGAATTGCATGTGCCCCAAGCATAACAATTTTTCAGATATACTTTCAGGGATTTTCCTGCATAATTTTTCAAATTCTTCTACCATGTAACAAATAATTAAGCATGGTCTTTTGTTTGTGAACAAATGTAGTGGATAGCAATACAAACTATGGAATGAATCTGATGCCTACTTTTTTTATTGGTAAAAAATATCTGATGTACCCAGTTTGATTTGACAGGTCGGAACTATCCATTTTTGTGGCTGAATGTGCTAGTTGACGCAACCCACTTGCCAGTTGAATTCTGGATAACAAAAGACCTGGAATAAAACTCAGGTGAAAGTGGCTTCTGCACAATCTCCACCACCCATCTGTCGATGAGAGAATATATCTATTGTTGTAGAAAAGTCCCAATGTGATATAATGTCAGTGACGGGGGGGGGGAGAAAAAAAAAAGAAATATGGTGATCTAGTGAGACTGAAACTGCAGGAGTTTGGCACCCACCCGTAGACTGTCTCTGGGTGGTGGGGTTGACAGGTCAATGTCAAGAGTTGGTAGGTTGGTGCTGGAAAATTGTGGTTTCTTGCCACCACCCTAATAAGACTATCTCCTAAATTGGTCAGGTTGTTTCTTTTGGCATTAGGTTAGGATAAGACTGATAGTGAAAAAAGATCCCTTGTCCCTGGCATGCCTACTGTCCCTCTGCTATGGCAGGAGCAGATTGGTTCTAAAAGACTGTAGTTTGGTTAGCAAGTTGAAAGGGGCAGCTGCCTGGGTATGATTTGGTTCAAGTGATGCAGAATAAAACTGTGTGTCACACCATATCGGGTCCAGATTCACAGAGGCAGGCAGTGCATTTACCATGGAATGGCAAGTGGCCCTGCTAATGACCAAAGTAATTTGAACCATAGCATCCCAGGTGAGCTCATTGCCGTAAGGGAGGTAATAGAAAAGAGTTATTCCCTTTTGTCTATATGAGATAGAAAAGATGCATTTTTGTCTTTTTAGTAGGGCAGTACTTACCTAGAATAACTTAACAAGCAGCCTATGTAATTTAATCCCTATATAAATTTGCTAGCCGTGGTCTTGCTTGAATGACTAACTGGCCTTCCTAAGAGCAGTATGGTGTGATCTCAATAAAAGAAACCTTGTGAAAACACATGCATAACACAAATATCAATTTATTTCTAATACTTGAATGACCTTAATTATTTACCACTACTTTCCACAGATAAAGTGTTTGGTGTGAATTTCTTTTCATTAACAATGGCCCACCCTATTTGATGGCAGAACAATGCCTTTTGTAAAAATCTGAAAGATCTTAACAACAGGATCCTTCCTATCATGTTTGGTCAAATGCAAAGAACAAGACACAAAAATAAAAAAAAGCATATAAGTTAGAAACATACAAGACAAATGCTCTTCCAAAGTGATCTAAATGCAAACTTGAAGAGTAAAAAATATGGACAAAAAACTGTATGACCTTTCCATATTTGTAGCATAAAAATATCCAACATGTTGAGGAGAGACAAAATCAAATATACCTTCATTCAGGCAGGTTGTGAACATGCTTTCTTTGACCCTGAAGTTCCACTCTCCATCAACAAAGAATCTATATCCTTCATTGTGATATAACCACTGGACACTTGCGGGCACATGATCTCCACTCTCTGACACCACATGACGAGCACAGATAATAAAATAGCGCTGCAACAAAAAAAAAACATTGCTGTTAAGGTTCTTTGAAACTGACCGAACTAGACTTATGTTCGTAAACAAGCAAACTAAATTTCCTAGTTTAAATAACTGAAATACTGCAACAACTGCATGAAAATGTAATAAAGTCATCTATATAAAAATCAAACAAAATTGCACATGTCCATCTCAAGTGGATTATGCTGAATTGTGCTAAAAAAATTTTAAATGATGGTAAACGTTAAAATTGATAAAATATGTGTAAAAGATTTCTTACATGGCCTGAAAATCTAATTTGGTTATCTACATATTAATCTATGCCATTCAAATTTCATTTTCTTACTTTTTGAGTTTTTACTTAACTGTGCTACCAAGGTTTTTGCCAAATGAGTTTTGATAACGGGTCCAAATATGTACATAAAATTTTTTTTTTATAAAGATCCCTTTTTGTCTAGTCTGCCTTTGAGTTAGAAAAGTAAACAGGAGTCCCTCAAAGAGACGGACAGTTTACTGAGCAAAAACAATTTCCAATATTTCAAGACAAGGACATTTCTTCTTTTAAATGTCAAGTGTTGAAACCATTTCTTATACTCTTCTGCAATAACAAGATTTTCAAACTAGCTGCTGCGGTGCACATGCTAGATATCAGCTTGGAACAATTTCATCTGAGATAAAACAAACATCATTTGAAGTCTTTCTGTGAAAATCCCGTGTAATGTTCATCCATTCTGGAGAGATAGTGTCAGAAATTTTTTAAAGTCATTGTGGCAGCCATATATGATGTATGACTGGCACCAGTGATGATGCTTGCATGGACAGGTAGTTGGGAGGGTATGAAAGTAATGTGATTGGGCAAGTACTCTTGGAAAAACATATTACTTAAAATTTTTTCTTCTCCTTCAAATATGTTCCCCAACCACATCAACATTAGAAAAATAGATAATAGGAGGAGGAAATGCTATTTGTCCTACCTATACATCAGGTAACTTTTTTGGTAACAAAGATTGGATTTCCAAAGTAAACGATAACCTCTTCCCATACTTAAAGCAACACAGCATATGCAGGGGTCAAGCTAGACTTGAATTTTAGGGAGAAGTGACTTCTCCTTTTGGACAGAACAGGGAGAAGTGAGAGCTCAACAGGGAAAGTGGATGCGAAGCAAGAAACGCAATATATAATGTGTGTTCTCTTATTTGAATTCATATTTGCATTTAACACTGGATTTAAGCAATACTTTATTTTCTAGTAGAAACTTTTCTTAGTTATTTTGGCCATATGACTCTAAAAGAGAATAACAGAAACTGCACTGCAACAAAATTTAACTGAGTAACAAGGTTATATTATCGTTAGTGAAAGTTGGTAAAAATGCTTAATCAACTACCCTTAATCAATTTTTTAAATATATTTTTGTATTTTTTTAAAAATACTTTTCAAAAGTTCACAATTATGGCACTTTCAAAGATTTCTAAATGCATTTGACACAACCCCTGTACCATGTACATGAAGGCAAATGCACAAGTGTCCTCATTTCTTTGTTGTGGATAAAACATTACCATAACTATTCATATATAACACACTAAAATGCATAAAATTACAGATGTGGCTCATTTATTGTTGGTATATGAACTAAACCCCTCTTTCCAACCAAATTAACACAGACATGAGTGCATCGATTTTTAGAAGGAGGGGTTTTCTTAATGTAATCACTCATTTTTTATAGCTTCATTACAACAGACAATGACAGGATTGCAAGTTTATGGTTTATTTATTTGTCTATGTACTTGTATTAGTTTTAGGCATTGATTAAATATTATATGCTTTGCAGCTTTTTTCCATATTTTCACAAGTATGAGTCATGCCAGAAAACAACTTTGACCTTACAACGCTTCTCGCGAATTCCACAACATAGTATTGTCTCATACGTTTCTGACCTATATCGTTGCATTTTAAAGTTAAATCTTAAATAGCATAATACCTAGGCTTTGCTTTCTATGAATTGTGTATTTTTATGCATATATTTGCCCGATGATTTACGAAAACAATCTAATAAACTGGTACTTCAAAAACATAGCGATGTCCGCCATTTTTTCCCCATTACTGGTAAACTTACAGTTTCAAACTAATTTTATGATGAAATAGTGTACAAGAGGCAGTTAAAATATCCAGATCACCGATTTTATTCTTAAAACAAAAATTGCTATATACATACTATTGTTAAAGTTGTGAAACTCAAGTTTGTATGTCTTTGTCATCGAAGGATAACACGTAAATCAGGTAGTGACAGGGGCCTTAGTTGCCAACTTGGGAAATGGTTAATGGTCAATCATCTATCAAAACATATGCCTGTGAATGTGCAAGAGGTTGTTTGTCAGCGTAATTGGTATCAAAACTAGGCCTAGCTACTGATGGCTTGAAGAATACCTTTCGCTACAACACAATACTAGAATAAACCTGCCTAAGGTGAGGGGGCATCTCAAAAGGTATAATTTGTCAATGTACCTCTAAAAAAATCGCAGGGCAAAGTCATTTTCGCTTTCCTAACAGAAGAAGGCAAAGTTTATATTTTTTAGGAGACTTAATCACCCACTTTGCCTGGTAGCGTGACCCCTGATATGGTCATATGAACCATGACTGCTCTATCAAGGTTAAGAAGGCGATTATTTAAATCTTCTGTAAAAATTCACTGACCAATTCAGCATAGCTAAGAGGCTGTGTTGGTTTGATTGGGTCTGGTGGTAGTCTTGGCCACAACCATGGAACCCACCTGATTCAGGTTTTGTCTCAGAGAAATTAAATACCAGAGATAAAAACTATAGAAGGCTGAAGCTGCATGCCTGCAAACAGTTTCTATGATATTATGGATTGAATCACTGCATTCAAATGCGAGGGTTGCAGAAATTGCTCTTATTTCTGGAGTTGGTATTCTCACGAGGCAAACAAACTTCTTTGTACATGATGCATACAACCTGCTTAAGGCAACAAGATCAGGTTTGGGAGGTTTTCACCTGCTTTCTCACCTCTGCTGGGAGAAAGAGTCCTTTGTGCATGCCACAACTTTATCTGTATGCTCCAATTAGCGCCTTAGGGCAATGACAGGATCTTGCATGACCATTGCTCTCAACATATCTATAGATGAGAGGGACTGCATGATGACTATCACTGCCCCTGATGGTTACTGGTTCTTGACTACTATGTCTGGTTGAATCACGAGGATCACCAAACCATCTGTCCTGAATAGAAGACAGAATCAACTGAAAATGCAAGTTGCTCAACATGCAAGCCAGAGCTAAAACTATCAGGAAACAGGCTAGAATGGTAACAGCTTCAGCAAGATCCAGACTAATGGCTTGAATTTTTCTGTACAGACCCATAAGATTTAGGACAATTCCAGTCTGAAAGACGGTGAGGGTATTTGATGCATTCAAATTGTCTAGTACATCTGATCAGTCTTTATCATGACCGATATCTCTTTTGCCAAGATGGCTGACTGTGTCAGATATCAGAGAGAAGCTGCCTTTAATGGTAACTGGTTCCCACTTTTTCTCTTTGTAGACCAAGAGAAAAGCCAGCAAGTTGATCAACTGAGGCAATCAAATGGACTATGTTATTTACTCAATCCTAGTCCCTGGAAACCTGCCCTTATCCATCATAAGCATTCTGAGTTGAGGGTCTTCTTGCTCTTGAGATTCCCTCCACAACTGAAGGTCTAAATTCTTTCCTTCCGAGACTGTCCTGACAAAAACAGTTGTGACCATGGTTATTTTAACAGATTTGATTTGGCCACAATATTCCTAGGTAGGTCAATCGCACAATCATGTAGATTGCTGACTCAGAATTTGTCCCATCAGACTGGGACTGAGGCTATCAGAATTCTATCTTGCAATTCTGACCACCTATTTTCTCTGTTATTTTCAGTACTAAGATTACTGGGGGTACGGAAATGCTCATAACCCCTCTGAACTACTTCCCAGTGCATCCATGGCTCAAGCTTTCGGGTCTGAAACCCATAAGGCAAAGGTGACCCATCTGTGGTTTCACCTTGTAATGAAAGGTCAATCATCAGATGCCCTAATCTGATAAATGAAAGGACCATTCCATATGGATAACCTGACCCTTTCTTGTGAGAAGGTCAGCCAGCACACTGAGTCTGCTGGGAATGCATCTAATCAGTATGTTGATCTGAAGTTGGCAGCACTAAGAAACTGTCAAACCAGCACACATAGGTTGGGCAATTTGATGGCATCATGTACGAGGAGCCAACTCACCACTACGCAGTTGTCGGTCATAATCAGGACTGACTTCTCACAGTCTGTCCTTCTAGAACTGAAAGGCATTTATGATAGATTTCATATGGAGACTAATGTGAGAAGGCATTTCCCTGTTCCATTTGTGAGCCAACAGTGATTGTGCCACTGACATAAAAATTATTGTATCTTATTCGGGAAGTTGACGTTTTGATTTAGTGAAGCTGAAAAAGGGCACCATTAAGCCAGCAAAGTCGTTTGTAACAGGCACATATATAAAGGTTGCTCAGCTGGATCAAATCCGCTGCTGCAGTGAATAACCCAAGGAGTTGTAAGAACTCTCTCCATGAAATTCCCTTCCTGTTGGAAATGACAAGTTAGACAATCCTCATGACGCCGACATAAGACATGTATGACTGAAATTGGTTATAACCTCTATACCCAGTTCAACAAAACACTAGGAGGGGTAAAGGCCAGATTTTTCCCCCCATTTGACAGGAAGCCATGATGATTCAAAAGGGACAGGAGATATCTTCTGCCTCTAAGGAGGATAAAACTTACCATAAGTTCATAGCTGCCAACCCCCAGGTACAAAAATACTGATTGCTTAGGACAAAAATATTGATTGCTTAGGACAAAAATAATGATTTTCAGGAAGAAATATGGATTTTTTAAATTTTAATGCATATGTAACTATTTACAACATCTACAACCATCAGTAAAGTAGGACAGTAACTTACTTATTTATTTAATGTCAAAGATGCATGTGTTGCACTCATGCACCTTCTGAGTAAGTTATCAGACACAGAATGTTTATATGAGCCTTTTCCATACATTGTCTTGTCAATTATTATGGATTCCACTGTACAATCTTTCATGGATGATCTGAATTCTGTGCAATTTTTTTTACTGAATTAGATATCCTCTCACAATCAGCATTCGAGTGTGGTAAACGAAAAAGTCCTAACATAAAATAACTCAGACAATCATAAAGAAAGTCTCCACAGGAGTTCTTCATCTTTGACATCAGAATCCACAGTCCATCAACATTTTTGCAGATGAGTATTGTGTCAGTCAGGGAATTGATATGGTATGAGGTAAACCATGCTCTAAGCTTGTCCAGAGCATCAGAAGAAGATCCACCATATTTTTCCAGCAGTAACATGGAAGATTTCTTGAGAAAGAACTTGACGTCTGCAAAAGAGAACTCTAACCTTGAGCTAATATTTTAACTCTGGCATATGTCAGAACCTCATCCTTTAATGGGAATTTCTTCTGCATATAGTGCAAGCATTTATGAAATATCTCTTCACAGCAGTGAAAAAAGTCTCTGTCCCAATATCCAAATCTTTATTTTTCATGATATTTTCATCATTGAAATCAAGGGTAGTGATATCATCTGTCCCAACTATGACTCTGGACTTAATAAATCTGCAGACTAGGTCTTAGAAAAGATCCATCAGACACTCTTGTAATATATGAATTTGTGGAGAATTGCACACTGCTGACCTCAAGGATAGGAATTACTGACTTAAGAAAAAGTGCATATGCAACGGTCTCCTTGTTCATCAATTGTTCATATACTGACTAGCCCTTGTTTGCCCATGGTTGAGGCTTCATCTTCTTTGATGATACCTGTTTGCCACATTTTTTTTTCTGGTCATGATTGACAGCTTGAGGTTTGATAGTCAACTTTTGTGCTGAAGGTGACTTGGTGTCATAAGATATAGCAACTTGAGGTATCTTATTCAGTTTCATTTCAACCAACATCTACAGCAACTTGAGGTATCTTATTCAGTTTCATTTCAACCACCATCTATGGCAACTTTAGGTATCTTGTACAGTTTCATTGGGCTACTAAATAAACATTTCTGAAGTGATTCATTTTATGCTGATAGAGGTAGTTTGGGTTTCTTTCCTACTGAAAGCATAGAGGCGGTTGTAGAAGTACTTGGCTTGGATTTCTGCTTTGCTTAGAGATTGACATGAGAGGTTCCCATTGTTCCAGTAACCTGTTAATGCATGGGCCAAGTAACAGCCATCTGGTAAACACGTTTTAAAATTTTATGCACTTTGACCTTGTACAGATTTTGTAACCCCTTGAATCAATGCACTCTCTTGGCACTTATGTCCATGTAATAGAAAACATCAACTAGCAGTTCATCCAATCTTATGGGTAAAGCATCAGCTGCCTTTAATGCAGCCAAGTTGACACAATGGCATGGACATCCGATGGCAATAATATCTGGTTGCTTCCTTCTGATGAAAGAAATGACCCCTTTCTTGTTACCCATCATTACTGATGCATTATCAGATACAAATCCAATGACATTTGCCCATGGTATGCCCAAATGCAACAGTTCATTGCTCATCATAGTGAAGATATTTTCCCCAGTTGATGTACTTGGATTCAAGCTTGATAATGAAAACAAGTCAGTTGTAATCTTTTCTTTTGCATGATCATATAATCTTAAAACAAGAGGATAAAGCTGGCTGTTTGAATCATTTCCTCCATCGGTACCAATGTTGAATACTCCATCTAGGAATTAAAAAAAAAAAAAAAAGAAACATAAAATTAGGCTGAAAGATACATACCCACAACTGTCACTATATAATCTAAAACAAACAGGTTCACAATTATTTGTAAATTGTTTCCTCTTAAGCTCTATTCACTATGGTTGATTTTATCTCGAGGAAATATTCTCTCTTAAAGGAAGAAAAATAGTATGTATCAGGCTCACAACAATAACATCATATATTCTTTTAATAAACAATGATATTTTTTATTTTAATAAAAGGTGATATTTTTATACAAAGTATCATTGACCTCCTCAGGGAGGAAAGTTGAGTGTATGCAAAATCTTGGTTGAACAGTGTATCAAAACAATATAGCACAGAAAGAAATGAAGAGGAAAAAAAAACTGATTTTGTGCAAGGAGAAAAAAAAAACTTGCAAACTTTGTGGCAATCAAAAATATAACTTGTCATAATTCACAGTTAAAATAAGAACTTAGAAGGTCTAAAACTACGCACCTTTCAGTCTTTTCACAATGTTGTTATGGTTGTCTGCTGCCAGCTCACTAATGATAGCCACTGTTTTCATTCTAGCACACAATTAATCCTCTGTGATGTTGCTGTCTGGAGAAAGTGTGCGAAATAATCACCAGCAACTGAAACAGGAAGGTTCCTTTCTGAAAGAAACTTAGTACAACGAACTTCCAATCGAATTACATCAAGGTTCTCTCTGATATGTATAAACATTGTCAGGTTAGGCTGTGTTGTTGTTGATCAAACAGCAAGCTGATGTTTATCAGCTTTTTCATGCTGTATTATGTCATGGGCACCTCCATACCCAATAGCAAAAACACAATTACACAATTTGCAAAATGCAAAGTTTTCTCCTTTACCAGATGGTTTCACAAATTTGAAGATGATGTCATAATTGTGCTTTCCAGTTTTGCTTTCTTTTCTTCACTGGAGAAATTTCTGAATCTTCTACTTTCCTTTGTGACAAGATACAGTGATAGCAGCACATGCTCTCCGCAATCCAATATGGCAGTTAAAATCTGGTATGGCAGCCTCGATTTCGAATGGACCAAAAATACTTTGAACTCTTTATGCCTATATACATGCAACACATTTACTCTAAGAACCGTGTCCAGTTCAAAACAGAAAATTGCCAGGAAATTTTTTAATTTTAATTTTTTTTATTGAAAAATGGATTTTTAACAAGAAAAATGTACACCTGTATTCCGGTCCAAAATACGGGACAAATGTGGAAAAAAATGGGGCACTTCGCAGCTATGTAAGTTTTCTGAAGGAGATAGTCCAGATGCGCCACAACTGCAATAGAGGAAATCAACCCGAACAGGGTGATGACGCAATCCATAATTTGCTGATCACCTAGGAGATGATATTTAGACTGATCAGAAGTCAAACTGGTAAACTTCTGCAAAGCTTCATGAAAGTAGGCATCTGTGAGATCAAGCCTAATGACATACTTTTCCCTTTGAAGTACGTCTCTTTGTATCAAGACAGAGATTCTGACAGCTCTATCTTGAACCTCAGCAGAAGACTGAAACGACTGAGACTGAAATCTATGATAGATCTCAACTTTGCCATTGGCCTTTCTGGTACAGAACTGTCATGAATGGAACCCAGAGATTGTGGTTTTCATATAATCTCCACCATTTGATTGTCGATGGGCAATGCATCTCCTGTTAAGAATTTCATCCTTCTCCTTATCTGATGGCACATCTGTAAGAAGAGAGTAGGGAAATGGTAGTGGATGGGATAAATGAGAATGAAGCCTCTCCGAAATGACTTGGATCAACCATTTGTTTCGTGGCAACAGATTGATCCAATGTTATCAGAATTGCATAAGTCAGGCTCCCACCAGTAGTGTGTCTGCAGATGGTGGGAGTGTTAAGTCTGCAGTGGATGACAGGGACGGCTTATTTCTAAACGATACAGTGGAGTGTCAAGTTGGACAAGTAGTTCTTGAGCAGCCTGCCTACAAACGTATTCAAATCTAACCCCAAACTGCAATGGTGAGCCAAATGGTGTCATCCTTAGCCAGAGTATGATGTTTTAGTTTTCTTTCTTTAAATTTTATGCAGTGCAAACATGTGTTATGATGCATCAAGCTAAGATTGGCAAGGGCAATCAACAGATTCACCATCAAATGGTTACCTGCTCTGTCAGTGACCTGAGCAATTCGGGCTATCAACTCCCTGGCATGTTGGTTGTTCGAGATTCCTCCCATAACTGTCTAAAGATGAAGCTGTTGGAATGACAACACAGATCTTTCAATAAGATCCTCTGATTCATACATGCCAACCACCCCCAGAGGTAAAAGTGTAATTATTGCTATTATAAGTGGCCAAAAAGCGTAATTTGGATTCAAAAAGTTTAATCTAAATATTACATGCCAGAATTACATCACATGTGAAAAAGATACATTTTTACGACTAACCTGATTCTACAGCTGGTAAAAATTCTTGTCACAAAGGGCAAAATCCATATGGATTTGAAACAGAATACAAACACTAAATATACTGAAAAATTATTTATATTCAGCACTCACTTCAGCTAGTCTACATGTGTAACTTTCGCTGAATGATTGTGAACTGGAATTCAGCAATGATCATCGTCATGTGCTCTGAATGCTGTATTACTCTCATATTCTTTTTCTAAAATTTGTAAACCAGTGTTGATTTGTAACTTTTTCTGACCTGACACGTTTTGAAGTTTGAAAAGATCCATCTGCTCTAACATTTTCCGTCAAATTGCATCAACAACTCACAGCATAAAGCGTTTCACTTAACATTTGGTGCCATTTACTGTAAAAAATAGAGAATGGTTCAAAACTTACTAGTTTATCAATAAAATGAATCTGTTAGGTAGAGCTCACTTTTGAAGAAACCCGTCTATTTTCTTGGAAATGGGGTCATATAAAGTTGCTATAAACAGCAAATAAGTAAAGTGCTCTTATGCTATTCTTACGCAGCAGTCACCTTTCAAAAAATATTCTCAAGTTTATCCGAGTGGAATTAATAAAATTACAAAAAAAATCTATTTTTATTTTATTTTTTAATGTAGCAAAGAAAATCATAATCCATACTGCGGAGAACGTAATTTGCTGAAAATAAGCACAATGATTACACCAAAAGCATAATGGTTGGCATGTATGCTGACTGGAACAGCTGGACTGACAGATTCAACTGGCTGGACGATCATAAATGGCTTTGAAGGCTATACAGTAGTAAAGGACAGATTTATTTAATCTGCTAAAAGCTCCAAGTGCCTGGACTTACAGCTCTGAAGACCATGCTTGGACATGCTGGGGACTTACGCCACCTGGGCTCCCTAAAAATGGGGTACATTCTTTCATTATACCATGATCACTTGTAGGAAATGTCAGGAGTCTATGCTCTTAAAATAAGTAACACATATGAGTGAAAAACAACAAGCCTTGCAAAATTCAACAGATAATTTATTTCCCTGCAGCCCTTAGTACCATTTTTGAAAGTCTTTGGTACGACTTGGCCTGGGTTTGAACCCGCAACCTCCCACATCATAGGTGTACGCTCTAACTACTAGGCCACTGGAACAATGAAAGTTCCTCATGTTTACAAAATAAAATGTTAATTATTAATAGAATGTCTGTTACCAAGATTGTACTATATAACCTGGACAATGTCAGGTACACCAGATAAATTGTAGGGGAATCCCAATAACCTAGACACAGATCCAAATAAACATACTTCTATTAATAATGATCATGATATTCAACCCAAACAAACAGAGAATATTTTAGCTATGTATTAGTTGTTTACAGAATAAAATAAAAAAAATTAGTAATTCTAGTCAAGTAGAAAATAAATTTGTTTTGGACAAGGCTAAGTACAAAATACAACATTACAAGAGCATATAATGGAATAAAAAAACTTCTAAATAAAATAACAAATAATGCAAATTAAATACACATAACAGAATCTGAAATTGTGAATCGCCATCACCCTCTTTCTATACCTCGGTCAACTATTGCAAAACTGTAGTGATATTCTTTTGGATCAAATAGCACACACATGGTACTGGCGAAGTACATTTTGTACACACAAGGCACAACTTGTGCATTTCTTCCTTAGCCTTAAACTTGTTATATTTATTACACTTCATCGACAGGTTTCAATGAAATGAGAAGAAAAAAACGCAACAAAATTTTTTAAATTAACGATAAAGCATGCTAATAAGTTGCTAAAACAACACCCATTACTAACTGGGTGAGTGGAAAATAGGTCATGTGTGTGAAACCATGAAAAACAACATGCATCATAGCAACATGCATTGTACCATGTGGTCTAAAAATTGCCAAGTCTGAATAAGTATAAAAATTTCACAAAATATTCTCAAAATTAAAAAAATATTTATCACTTGCTTAAAGAATGAACATTAAACCAAACAAAACCAAAATCCTGTATGGACAAGTTTGAATTTAACACAAATCTGGCTTAGAATTCATGGGAGATGTCTCATACAATGTTGTACAGAACTTGCAACAGCTGGTGGTGGCAAGGGGAGGTAATGAGCAAGAGTTATTGCTCTCTGACTATTCGAGCTGGCCAGAGAAGACAAATTTTCATCTTTTTAGCAGGGCTGGATTCGGGAGGTAGCAGACTTATATCCCTGATGTTAATGTGATCAGGGAATGTATTTAAAGGAGAAAACAATATTTTCATGACAGAATCCATGGTAGCCATATTAAAGGTAATTCATTATCAAAGGGACCAACTAGACACCTTCAGAACTACTCTGATGAAAACCTCATTTCAAAATGACTTTCTATTTAAGGGGGTGGGAAAAAAAGATTTTCAAGATGGCCACGTACTAGATTATCAGATCAGTACCATTTTAATTTAGGATCAACAAATAATAAGAAGCCTTTGAGTAAAAGCCTCATGGTGATATGAGCATTCATTCAGGAAAAGTAGTGACAACACAATTTTTGAGCTGGCCACTGTAGCAATCATATTAAACAACAGATCAGCAAGATGATCACTAAGGTATAACTAGACATCCTAAGACATCTTCTACCAAAAACAATATGTCAATATATGACATTCCATTTTTTTTGAGTTGTGATAACAAGATTTTCAAAATGGCAACCATATTGGACCTCACATTGGCACCATTTTCATTTATGACCAACATGAATCATAAGTCTTCCAGTGAAAAGCCCATGTCAATATGACTTTCTGTGCAGGAGTAGTGGTCACAAGATTTTCAAGATGGCTGTTCAGAAGGCCATAATGGACAACATCAAATCAATACCATCATTTGGGACCAACTAAACATCATTAGGAATCTTTTAGTGAAAACCTCATGTTGACACAAGAATTCAATCATGATTAGTAGTGATAAGAAAATTTTCAAGATGGACCCTGTGTGGCAGCCATACTGGATGTCAAATCAGTATTATTTTCATTAGGACCAACTTGACATAAGAAGTCTTTTAGTGAAAACCCCATGTCAATATGACTATCTGTTCAGGTGGAGTTGTGATAACAAGATTTTCAAGATTACTGCCATTGCAGCCACAGTAGATGTTAGATCAATATCATTTTTATTTAGGATGAGCCAGATGTCTTAAGAAGCTTTTTTTTTTTTATAGTAAGAACCCCACATTGATACAATCACTTATGTAGGATGAGTAGCAATAACAAGACTTTTTCAGGATGTTGCCATGGCAGCCACACTGAATGTCACATAGGCAATATTTTCATTTAGGACCTAACAGACATCATAATAAGTCTTGTAGTGAATACATGTTGATATCACCATCCATTCAGGAAAAAGAGTGATAACATTATTTTTTCAAGATGGCTACTGTGGTGTCCATAGTGGATGTGATAGCAGCACCATTTTCATTTAGGAACAACTAGAACATGACAATCCTCCAAGTAGTGTAGGAGAAGCAGTGACAACACATTTGTGCTCATAGATGGAAAGAAGATGGACAAAAGACCATCTCATAAGTTCTTCTGGTCTATGACCAGTACAGCTAAAAATTGGTACCATATGGATAATAATGCATTTACAGTATTTGATCAAACATCTTTAGCATGTATGTATGTAGGCATAAATCAAAACCTACAGCTAAGAATTTCAGTCTTCCTGGAAGGATGCAATGCACCCTCATGGCAGCACTGACATAGATTTCTGTCAAGTGGTTCACTGACATAGCCTCTTTGCCCACCTCTCCAAGATTCATTGAAGACAGAGCTAGATTCAGTCCCCATACAGAGCTCCCTGGGAGATGACCTTAAAAAAATATAAATTCATGTTTTGAGAAAATATAAGAGCAGTTTCTACAACTATTTCGCTGCTTAAATTAAATTACTAATAGGTAAAGAAATGTGTTGGCTGGTCTTCTATGGCACTTTTGACACATTAGCGACCATAATGTAGAGGAATTGTGAGTTACAGCTCACCCGAGGTGGTCTGGGTGGGTATAGATTGGTGTATACTAGAAGCTATTATGAACAACCATCTAGTTTTCTTGCAGAATCCATTAAGCTGGCTTCATTTTCTTTTTACAGTGTACTATTGTTTCCATCAAGATGAATAGTATTCGAGCTTTAACTTAATTGCATGGCTATATATTCTTTTTTGAATAATTAAATAAAGATACATATATAAATGCCCATGGTGACCACAGAATCATCTCCCAGTCAACTGATCATGCAATTTGTCTTTCCAGCAACCCTTTGTGAAAAAGTAGGGATAAAGTAGGGCTACTTTTAAAAAAAGTAGGACAAAAATGGGAAAAATACTGACATTTTACGAATTCTATTTGGTGCATTACCATGAAATTGTTAATACAACAGACTTGGAAGCACAGATGACCAAACACAGTATAGCTTCTATTATGATCTGAATGATTTTAATTTTTGGGGACTGAAAATAATTTTATACAGAAACACAGAAGAAAAAGGTACACCTTGTAGCTGTACAATAGACTATTAAAGCATTTTATCTTCTATTATGAATCTATGGTCTTAAAATAATTAAAGAAAAGAGTAAGAAGCAATAAGCTTTGTAAAATTCAACAAATAATTTATTTCCCAAGAATACATAATGAAAAATGTACAAAGAACCTAAGGCATTTTGAAATAAATTCCAAATATTCCTAGAATTACTAACACAAGTCCTATTGATTAAAGTTCTTAATAAACTTTAGTGGTAATCCAAAATAAATCCAACACTGGAAATGTTGATGTGCTTGCAGTGGCCTGTGTTGTAGTGATGTGCCAACAGTCTTTTGTTGAATCACAATAATACAATCCGAGAATATATCCTTATTTGAATTTCATTATAATTTCCAGTTATCGTCTCTTTCCAGTATAATTTCAGATGATGAGCACATTGCATTTCCAGAGAAAAGTAACTTGAATTAAATGATTTGAATAAATAAATTCCAGCCCAAATGAAACACTGGACACAGCAAAAATAAACAATTTCTAGAAAAACAACATTATATATTTCCTCTACTTAACCTCATGTCACAATTAACATTTTCAAAAAAAAAAAAAATTACCTAATGGAAAATTTCATTCTGCATGGTTCCAAATGTTAACAAAATATCTTAGTAGAGATGTCAAAATTTTAAAAAAGTCATCTGGGTACCTGATGATCCTAATGATCAGTTACCTGTGTACACGATCAAAGGGAAATTATATTAAATGTGAACCTGAACTGCTTTGTTAAAGTTCATATATGCCAAACCCCCAAGAGGTATAAGCAATAATTATTACTAATATGTGATGTGATTATGATTTTTAACGTAGCTTTAACAATTTTTCAGTCATATCGCTACGATGTCTGCAGTGTGACAGTTTATAGTGATGTCTAGCACTGGGGCATCATGCCGCAGACATGTAGCATGATGTCCCACCCAGTCACATTATCCTGACACCAGACCGACCAGTCCTAACACTGACCTCTTAATGCTGAGCGCCAAGCGAGGCAGTTGTTAGTACCATTTTTGTAAGTCTTTGGTATGACTCGACCGGGGATCGAACCCACGACCTCCCGCATCCGAGGCGGACGCTCTAACCACTAGGCCACCGTAGCGGTTATTACTAATATGAGTGGCAAAAATACGCAATCAGAGCATAAAAAGAGTGATCTATATATTACATGCCATAATTACCAAAAAAACGTATGAAAAACGTACATTTATTAAAATTTATTTCTGCTGTTTATCTGGATCTACAGTTAGTTAAATCCATGGGGATTAGTATAAGAATACAGACAAAAAGCAAAATGATAAATTATTTATACACAACATTCACTTTAATCAGTCTACATCATATATTTAGCTTTCGCTCAAAGGTCGTAAAGTCAAGCCCACAAATTCTGAAATGCTTATTATATCACTGTAAAATTCCTCTTTCAAAATTTGTAAAGTGCTATTGATTTCTCCTTTTCCTGATGCAACATTTCCTTCAGTTTAACAAAATCCCTCTCCTCTAACATTTTCAGTCATATAAAATCCACGAGTCACATCGATAAAGCCAATTTCACTTGATGATATTTGTCACCATATTTTTTCAATACAGTCTGGTCCAGTACATAAGTGTGATAAAGCTATAATTAATCTGTGACACGCAATTTGAAAATTTAAGAAACCAGTCTGTTTTCTTCGAAATATGTTATGTACAGTTACTATAAATAGAAATAAAGGAAACTGTTCAAGTACACAGCCATATGGTTGCACACACTGACAATGAAGATCAGAAGATGGAGGTCTAGGAGGGATCAATGTCACATGACATAAGCCTCGAACTGTACGCATTATTTTGTGTCTCACTTGCTCCTGACATCATCAGATATAATCTTTGATATAAACCTGGAAACTTCTTTTTTAACATGAACTAAACGGGTACCCTATAGCTAATTTTCTTACCCAGTTAATTATGAATGGGCGGGCACCCGAATACCTGGGTACCCACTGACACCTTTAAATCTTAGTTATAATGAAAATGTCTATTACTACAATGATAATAAAGAACATATTAAACACAATGTCCTTGACTCAGGAAAGAGAATAATTCTAATAGTTAACCCATACTCACAGAGAAAATACTGGCTATGTATTAGTTGTTTACAGAATTATTTTTTTTAAATCAATGATTCAGTCAGGTAGAAAATGAGCCTGATTTTGGACAAAGTCATTTCCAAAATACAATTATCCATAGCATATAATGAAATTTAAAAAACCCATCAAACAATGCAAATTAAATATAACACTACATTTTTATGTACACTCTTCTGGGACATTTTGACTCATCCATTACAAGAGGCACATCATACTGGCTGATAGTTGGTAAGCTTTCTGCAAGTTTCCTCATCCATCTTGAAGCAACTTCTTTGATACAAGTAATGCATTTTCAACAATGGAGTTACCGAAATGTAGGCACGTATCAAGGTATAATGAAACCTCCTGTAAGAATGTCTTAATTTCTACAAATACCAATACTTTCTGACATGAAGTTTCCAGTTTTAACAATGCTCTGTGACACTATATATTTATCAACATCTTCCCCCAACTATAACAACCCTGATGAACATAAGCATGAATTTCTTCAGCATTCTGCATGCTCATGTGGCACATGACTCAAAGATACTTGTTTATGAAACAAAGCCAAAAATCTCTCAAACAGTGGCCCCACATTGATCTGAATACTGGTTTCCAGTTTTTATACTTTCATATTCTTTTGTACCTTTCTATCTTCATCTGAAGGTTCTCACATTTATCTTCCCTTGCTCTTGCCATTAAATCTTAAACAGCATTCCAACTCAATTTTCATCAGAACTGGTTAAAGAATGAGCAACCATTAATTAAAATGCCTTATTAACAGATCACTCTCCAAATCCTATCTCGGAGTATTCACAAACTTTCTGCTATAACTAGTGTGTGTCTTGCACTAGTGAAATAGATTTAAAGCTAACTGCTCTGCTTATTCTCCAAAAGTGCCAAGACCTTATCAGAATGCAATGTGAAGAACATGCAGTGTACATGGATAAACTGTACCAACCCTGGAAAACCTAAATCTTTTAAATGGGTTATAACAAAGAACCAAGCTGTCTATTTAACATTTGGATATCACATCCAAATTAAATAAAATTTGAGATGGAGGTAGTTGGTGTTCTTTCTGTTAGTATCTGTCCTACATCACTTCCTTTTGCACCACCAAACAATTTAAAAAAGCAAGGGTCACAACTTCCCGTCTCATTCGACATGAATGGAATCAAAACATTACTTTTTCTTCCTGAGGATTCGTTTTTTTTTCAAACTGAAAGGCAAATGGCATTTTACTATTATTTTTATTTTCTGCAAGATTTCCTTCCTAAGAATGGACATCATAAATCATACAAGAAATTTTACTTTTGCTCATTGTAAAATCTTCAAAAACTGAGCCAGAAAACATTGTTATGAAAATTTTTGGGGTTCTTCATAGGAACTGTACGAATACCCCATAGCTGCCACTTTCAAGCCCCCAAAGCTTCTGCCAGACCAAGTTTTTCATGATGATCTCTGATTGCAGAGCCACTGGCTGAAACTTGGGTGCTGGCTCAGGATTTCCACTAGTCTGTGAATTTCTCAACCTGATGGTAAGAATATATGTCAGAGATTTGTTGAATCTCACTTTTGCAATCTCCTTATACTTTTGTCCTTTAGCACAACTCATTCGCTGCTTAAATCCAGTGTTTCAACAAAGAAAACAACAACCTACGTATTCTGAAGATAAGTGTTCTTGTAGCATTTTTAGTTACTGTTCTTGTGGCATTTTCAGTTACAAGTTTATCACTTTCATGTGCAACTCTTCTTTACAACTCGTACCCTTCATCAAAACATATATAACACTTAAGCTTCTGGATATATCAAGATTATTCACCACTTCCCAACCACCCCCATTAAATAAAATGGAATCTGATTTGCTTTTTAAATGAAGAACATAGAAATTACCCGCCTGTATGCACATCCAGCAGTATGAATGCTTTATATACGATATAGGAACAGTTGCAAAGCTATGAAAATTAGTAATAACAGACACTGGTAATACAGAATCAATTATTCATTGTAGCTACACTGCACATCTTGTATGTATTATCCTGCTGATTTCAAGCATTATAAATTTAATATTGATGTTGCACTTGTAGCATGCACATTACGGTTCATATTCCCTCAATTCCTTCTTTGGGAAATAAAATTGTTCTAAACAGCTTCATCACACCCTCCTCCCAACCTATATGCACAACATCACATGGAACTTGTAACAAGATGGGATTTGAAGACGGGAACCACAATGTAACAGATCTTTCCTTTTTGCTAGAACTTATGAGAGGAAACATATAGTGGGGCCAAACAGGATCCTCTCATATATAGTTAGAAAAGCAACAATTTTTATACGTCAACATAATGTTTTTTTCTTTTTTTAAGTATTAAAAGTAGGAAACACTAGGGCTACTGGAAAGACTGTGCATGTAAACTTTAAACTTCAAATTACAGGTCATTCCATTCTCTTCAAGTATTCTTGAAAAGGCTTATTCTTATCTATAGTGTAAGCACATGGAAGTTGTACAATTCGAAATCTTCAACAGTCTTGTATCTATATGAAACTTACCTGTCAGGTGCAACTGGTGAAGCCTGAAGTATGCAAGGCTGGCATTTTTAGCAGAGTCAGCAGCATCTTTCCTGTACACACTTTTTCTAAAGCCAATTGCCTTACAGCTCAACCACCGTCCCAGGTATATTCGATGCAGAAAATGTCTAAATATCTGCCAAACCAAGCTAGCAAAAAGATCGAAAGTGGATGTAGGTAAGGGGCGCCCCAGTGATTGTAAAGCAAGCCGTAGCTGATTGCCAGATGCTGAGTAATTTCCCTTTAAGAAACAAAAACACTCATGTTTCAGCAGTTTCGTTCATATCAGTCAACATTTATACATATTAACAAAGAAATAATTCATGAATTTTATTGTTCAGGATGTATAGTGGCTGAGGAAGGTGCTGCAATATTCAAGAGTACTGCTGCTAAACCTAATTACCTTGAATGTGTTTAATTCTCAGCATAAATGTAAAACACTGTAATGAAACTAATCAAGCAATCCTTTATTTCACAAATGGATGGTTTAGTTTTGTCATAAATCTAAATATTGTATCTGTAAATATGACTCTATGGATATTAGATTTGACTGATCAAATTTTTAAGCTTGGAATTCAGTCTTTAGTCAAAATGACAGTGAAAACTATCTGGATAAATTTTGGTGATAAAAGCTATCAACATGGTTCAGCTAAAACTTTCAAGTAATAACCATGAACTGTAAAATATTTAGAGCATACACAAACCATCCTTATTGCATTTATTTACTTATGTAATACCCATTTAGTGTCAACTCTTAGCAGCAGAGCTTACACTTTCAGAATCTGTCTGTGCTTGAGTATAGTGTCTCCAGAAAGCTGTTGCTGCAGCACTGTCCTTGTTTGTGATGGGTTCACCAAACACAAATAGTTTAGCCAACACTGACATCACAATGGCACCATTGATCAACCACAATAACACAGATGGAAACAGCCAGTTATTCAGCACTGAAGATTGCTCTGGAATTTTTTAAATAAAAGATTGGATTGTATTGTATAAGTCATGCCACTCCTTGTAGACCAGTAAATAAAAGAACTGCTGTAAGAAAAGTCTAATATACACACACACACACACACACACACACTAGGAATTCTGTTTCCTTTTTAATAAATAAAAAATCAGAAAAGTGTCCACAGAAACATATATCCCCATGTCCATGTTTTAATGCATGGTTAAAAATAATGCACATATAACTAAATGCCAACTGCTATAAGCTACAAGTGTAATTATTTTTAATGTAAATGACAAAAGAGTGTAATCTGAGCATAACAAGTGCAATCTATATACATAAAACATGCCAAAATTATAGGAAACTAAGAAAAATATACATTTAATTTGCTACTAATCTGGATCTGCAGCTGGCGAGAATTCGTGTCACAAATGGGCAAAATCCATCTTAATTACTAACAGAATACAAACACACAACATAGTGACAAAATATTTATATACAACACTCTCTTTAACTAAGGGATGTTCCATTAAAACATACATGGGACTCGGAGAAGGAACTTCGAAACTGGGGTACTCACCCACAGATGCAATTTAGAATTTTCTTATCATTTTAATATGAACTCTGTGAAATCAAAGTACCTGACATATACTTTTAAAAAACTGCCTTCTCTGGGTACCATGTATTTTTTAAATGGAACAGCCCTAACCTACATGTCTAACTTTTCTGAATGATTGCTGAAGGACTTTTTACTGCTTTTTTTAAAAAATATTTTATAAGTACCAACAAAGCTTAATCCATATATCCATATACAGGCGAGCACAAGATGTAATTAGGTGGAAACAAGCATAATGATTATGCCAAAAACGTAATGGCTGGCATTTGTGTGTGTGTGTTTAACACATCAATTGTGATGTCCAAAACTCGGGGCAGATTAATCAGAGCAACAGAATGGTATGCAGACTAGAGCCAATATTGCTTGCCACTCTCTGGGCAAGTAATCAAAATCTGTCAAACAAGTTTTACACAAGATTTATGTTGTACAGTATATGCATTTAATGCTAAAAAGAGTTATAAGAATGAAAAACAAGCATCCCTCCAGGAATTCAAGGTAAGACCAGTTCTTCATTTTAACTGCAGAGTTCTGAAACCATTTCTGATATTATTCAGTGATTTTCAGTAGTGGACATATTGGATGTCAGCTTGTCATTCAGGACAAATCAGACATGATTAAAAGTCTTATGGTGAATACCCCATGTCATAACAATTGTCCAACCAGTGGGAGTAGTGACAACAAGATCTAAAGAGCAACTATGAAGCCCCTTATTTTTCAATCTTCAAGCATTACAAGTTAACCATTGGGTTAAGAATTTCAACATGATGGCTCTATAATATCAATACATTATAGATCCTGAAATGACACATCACGAAGAGAGAAATCCCAAATGAAGATTCAGTATAAACTGAAACCAAAATTATTACAATAATTGTCAAATTACCAGTGGGCACATCTTCATGCCCTTGCAGTGTCCTACCAGCAAAACTGGCCCCACTGATCTGATCTGCCATGTTCAGACCCCCTGTGCTGAACAGAGAACTAAATGGATTGAATGCCAAGATGGCAAACATGAAGATGCACAAAGTCATCCTTGTCCTGTCCAACATCCCAGCTGTCAGGCCAAATGTGGTCTTGTCCATCACATCATCTATTCCATTAGGAAAAAAAACAAAAGAACAACATATAATGGTAAATAAGAAAAATGTAGGGTTCATTCTAGGACATGCAGTTGTAGAATTAATAATTATTTCCCCAAATCATGTCTTACCTTTACATTTTCATTAAATCCCTCCCATATTCAGAAAATTCTTCCACTTCTTTTTCAAATGGAGGAGGGTTTATTCACTTCACTCCAACTGGAATTTTCAATTATAAATAAGAACCCAGAATGAAGCTAAAGATCTATGTATCAATATAAATTTCTAATCTTTACGCAACACAAAGTTGTGTTTGTAAGCGCATCTGTTAAGAAACAGATTTGGTTCAAATGTCTATTTTTGATGATTCTCAAATTTGAAAAAAAAAGAATGTGATGTAATGTATACAACATGCACTATGTATGAAATTCTTAGCAGCATGGGATCAATCAACCATGTCAGTGTATAAACATTTAACTCCTATTACATTTCCATCATGAACAGTTCCTTTTTCCATTACAACTATTATATTTAGAAAGGACTATATTGAACAAGGCCCATTTTCTGCCCCAATTTTATAGAGAAAAAAATACTAATGCAGTTCAAGACTATTTGTCTGTTATTCCAGATACAGATAACACTTGTCTACATTTATTTTGCTTTTATTTTTCATATTAAACACAACCGAAACTCAAAATAAGATCAGAGCACAGGCTTTCTCCACAATTAAATTTCCACTGACAGTTTTTCTAATGAAGAAAAAAAAAACTTCCATAATATCATATTGAACCAGGGTTGCAATGGTCACTAAAAACTAAAAAATTCTCCACTTTTACTGTGCATGTAGGGATGGCATTTTCTTGCTCATAGAACAGTCGCTAACAACTTTATCACTGCACATGAACAAAGAGAACTATATTTACTACAGTGAGTTTTATTTTTTCCAGTATTTTACTAAAAACTACAGGAAAAACAACAAATCAGATCTTAAATATTATTAATTTCTATCTTTCTTTATCATTTTTAAATAGCACATGTTTTGGTGAGGTGCTAATAGGGGGTTTGGAAATTAAGTAAATACAATGAATGCATACATGCCAACCCCCAACCTCCAGCATATTTTAAGTGACAGAAAAACGTTATTTGGGCGTAAAAGGTGTTAATCTCTACATTACATAACTGAATTACAGCACATATGAAAAAGACAAACTTTTACTACTACCCTGGTTCTGCAGCTGGTCAATATTCTCGTCACAAAGGGTAAAATCTATATAGATTTGAGCCAGAATACAAGCACAAAATATACTGAAAAATTATTTATATTCAGCACTCATTAACTAGTCTACATGTATAACTTTTGCTAAATGATCATGAACTGGAAATCTGCAATGAGGCCAGGTGTTCAGAGTGCTGCATTACATTAATCTCGTATAATTCTTTTAAGGTTTGTAAAGTAGTTTGGTTTGTCCTTTTATCTGATCATATATGTTTTCAAGTTTGAAAAGTTCCATCTGCTCCAACATTTTCCATCATATAACATTCACAACTCGCACCATAAAGCATTTCACGTAACATCTGGTGTCGTTTTCTTTAAAAGGACAGACTGGTTCACAACTTAACTAGCTTGTCAATAAAATGAATCTATGAGGTAAATGATACCTTTAAAGAAACCAGTCTGTTTTCTTGGAAATGGGTCATATACAGTTGATATAAATAGCAAATAAGTAAAGTACTTTTACACTATTCTTATGCAACATTCACCATAATAAGACTCTTCTCAAATTTATGAGTGGAATTAAAGAGATGATAATAAAAATGAAAACAAACCAACTTTTTATTACTTTAATTTTATTTTTAATGTACCAAAAATGCATAATCCATAAACGTACTATCTAGCATAACTAGCAACCCCAGTGCAGGGCATATATCCCTTAGAATTGTCTCAGTTTTACATGGTCACTGCACTTTTTCCATATGTTAGTAACTTTCTGTATTAAAGACTGATACAAAATATATATGAAATAAAAGCCAATAAAATTATCTTTCTAAATGTATTACTTGTTAGTGTTATTTATTTGGATTTACACTTTATCGCAGGTTGAAAAGTAAATTACAGGTAATTTACGCTTCCCGCACAAAATCAATACTGCCTTGACCCGTGTGTAATGTGTGATTCATTTGGAAAATTATGCGACCGGGTTAATGATTATGAATATTCATGAAAATTTCCAGCCAATCAGAAAATTGAATGATGGTTAGTGCGGAATTTTAAGAATTAAAATATCACAAGCCATGCTGAAGATATAGTGATGCAAATTCAAGTGCTGATTGTACGCGATCCTCAAAGTTTACAAACATTCTTCACACATCATTAGATTGTTCATATTCTCATCTTTAATTTCATGTATAAAACATCTGTTGCAAAAGAGATTTAGTGTGCCGGATTTTGCTTTAAAGGTAAGGACTTTTGAGTTTTTGTACTTCGCTGAGCATGTACTATGGATGCCATCTTGAATATATTACGATGTTAGTAAACAAACGTTTGTAACCAGTAGTTCAATGCCATATCGATTAGTAAATGTCCATAATATAGTGTCTACAACTTGTGGCTAACAAATACATGGTTCTAAATCGAGTTATATCATATATTCTTTTATTTTAAAAGCGATCGTCTTTTGAGAATTTGTCGAGACGACCGTTCTTCATAACCATGCGATATCGCAGTTAACATCGAATTTAGTTTTCTCGTTTAAACAATACCAAAAAAAATTCTTTTAAATGATGTGTGAAGAACTACTTTACCGACTAAGATGTGTTTCATCAACAATGAAAACAATTTACAACTCAATTATTTCAACCGAATGGTGACATTTATATTAAAGTAGGAAGTAAAATATGAGATTTTCCAATTACCATGACAATAATTAAACTTGAAATTTTATGCATAATCCATGATTAGTAAAGCCTTGGATTTGATACATAGTTACCAGCATTGACTTTATTAAAATTTCTATTTGAATGGTTTTGCTGTGGAGAAAAGAAACATTTTTGATTTAACACCATATATTAACATGTTGCTTGTGTGTGTTAGCACACAAAATATTACAAACAAAATTTAAATATTGGTGAGATTTTTCTTGAAATAACTTTCCCTGTTGTAAACATACATCTTCAGTAATGGCAAATACGAGTCCAGCATGTTGTTTTACATAAAGCTGGAAAGTTTTATGAATTTATCATTAAAAATAACAAAATTACATCAATTTATGTCAAATTTCCTTTTTTTCTGGTGCCATGGATTTATCGTGTGTGACAGTATTATTATAAGGAAAAAGGTGAGCAAATTGATAGAAAATTGGCAACTTTAAAATGTCATAAGTTTACTTCTAGTAGAGATATTTTCAAAATTTAAACTGTTCTATGCTGCTTGAGATGAGATCTATCATTTAACTGTTTTAAAAGCAATTAAATGACAATGAAAAATCAGCTGGGGTTGCTAGCATAACACATAATTTGGAGAAAAAAAAGCGTAATGATTACACCAAAAGCGTGATGGTTGGCATGTATGTGAACAGCGTCAACATTAACTAGAATTTTTGTTGCAAATATTTCACAAAAAAGTATGCTGTAATTAAATGAAAGATTGATCTAATTTAAAAAAATATTAAATGGGGTTCATGTTCTCATGCTCATTTCTATTATGATACTTAACATGTTAATCAAATGATATGCATATCTACTCAGTACAGTACTGTAATGCAATTTCTGTATGCACATACACATAATAGACAAATGAAGCAGTCAATCTTCAGATAGGGAGAAACGTTACAACCAACATATATTTAGAAACATTTTTTAAAACTTTCTTCATTAAGACAGACAAATGTGGGTGTATATATATAAGATACATACATTGCAAAACAAATGGACTTTGGAAACAAACAGTGGATGTCAAGCAAACCTAAATTATATAGCTGCCATTTACTGTGTTGCGTTAAGTGCTCAATCAGTAAAGAATTTATATGCAATGTTGACATGCTGGATACAAATCCCCCATTTTTTCTTCTCCCAAGTACTATTTTTTATGCATCAAAATACTCTTAATATTCATAACTATCCATTTACTGGCAAGAAACTAAGTTTTACTAACTGCTCAGTGTTCACAACCCATAGAAAATAATGAAAAATATTACCAACAAAATGAGTATAAAGAATAGCTTGCCAAACAATTATTACTATATAAGCATCAATAATTTGCAAATCATGTCTATATAAGCATCAATAATTTGCAAATCATGTCATATTTATATGAAGTGGAAGGCACTTTTGTTTTAGGTATGGTATTCTTCCAAATGGAAACCAGAGGGTGTGGCCTAATATCTTTCCATCAGACTTTTGGAGATGTTTAGATTGAGAATAATAATCATATTTGGCAAAACCATGTGAAAACAAAAGTTATGAAATGTTGCTGGTGCATGAAGTGTTGTGAAGAAATGATTCTTTCATAATTATATAGTATAATTTTTATACATATTAATTTACATAAACATTTTTAAGACTGAATTGTTATCACATTTTCATGTGCACTCATCCACATTAACAAAAGATTTTGGAGTAACATCTCAATTTCAACTTGCTCATGAAGTCAATAATTTTCAGTCTGGACGGAAAGCTGAAGTGACTGGATTGTTTTATAGTTTACTGCATTTAAAAGGCTACTTCCATTACTTTCACCCCAGCAGCAGAGAGGGTGAACCCTACAACTTTGTAGAGACCTTATTTTTGAAAATTAAGGGTTCCTACGAAGGCTGAAAAAAGAAGTTTTTGCCTTAATAATGAAAACTTCTTTAACTGACCAGATTTTTTCACAATCTGGTCACTACGCGTATGTCCTTCACCCTCTCTGCTGCTATGATTTTTATCCAAAAATTATATCAAGTCCGTTGCGATATCTTGACCTAGGATCGTGTAAATTTATCGTTACAAAACCAAATGGAGCAGCTTGTGCTTTTGAAAAGAAATTTTTAAATTTGTTCATGTCCATGTCGCCTGAACACCAAGTATAATAAATATTCTGCAGCGTATGATTATCTATGCCATTAAACACAACCAAAATGTTACAGTTGTCTCTGATTACTTTTGGAATTTGCGTATATCTCTGTGTAACATAAATCACGTCTGTATTTTTATGTCTACCTCGTGAAAATATTCTAGTTGGATTTGATTGTTTGTCCAGCATAACATCATCTTACACTACTAAATTATTAATGAATCCATGAGGGCCAGTGGCCCTGAGATCATCTACAGATGGCGCTTCATCAATATCAGTAATAAAGTCTATGACATTGTCTTCATGTAACGATTTTGCGTTTTCATTAAAATCTTTAAGTACTTCGTAACATCGCTGATCATCTACAGATGGCGCCACTAAATATAATTTATCCCATTTCAGCCATCGCATTATTAGATTAAGCAATAATTGCGTCTTTCCACTTCCAGATGGGCCTATTATAATCATTCTGATAGAATTTGGTAACGCTGGATGGTGCTTTACTGGCTCTTGTTTTCGTGTCGCAGAAGAGTCAATTATATCCATATAATAAATAATATGAGTCTATATTGTGTTCGATGCAGAGCACCTACCGATACTACTGAATTAACGACAGTAACAACAAAAAATAAAAGACGTGCACTTACAGGCAAGTGTGTGAAATGTGGTACCAAGAAATATAAATTTGTCTCCATGACTAAGTCAGGAACAAAGACAGGTGGGGGTGATATAGCCGTTTCGTTAGGAAAATTACCAGGAACTCCATGGGCTAAATATCCCGGTGAGAAACATTTACCCGGATATATATATTGTGGCCCAGGAACTCGTCTCGATATCAGACTCGATGATCAAGATCAACCAAGACCCGGAGAGTATCCAGTAAATAAGATTGATCAAGCGTGTCACGTTCACGATGTCGCGTATAAAAGTAAGGATTTGCAACACCGACATCTTGCGGATGTGAAATTGATTCACGCGTTAAATTCTATACCTAATAAATCTCTCAGAGAAAAATTAGCTAGTTTTCTAGTAAAAACTGCTATGAAAGGTAAACTAGTGTTAGGGGCTGGTAATTAATTATATAACTATCATAATGGAATCTGTTTATTATTCCCCGAGAGGATTTTGGAGAGGTAAAGCAGCGATTAGTAAACTCGCCGAAGCAGCAAAAGTTTCACGTGATGTCGCTGCATCATGGTTAGCACGACAGGCAATATGGCAAATCTTCCTAAGTCCACCTAAAAGAATTCATTACGCGCATTTTGATGTTAGTGTCCCTAATGAAGTTCATCAAGCAGATATTTTGTTTTTACCACACGATACCATTAAAACACGTGGACGAAAATCACGCACATACAAATACGCATTAACTGTCGTTGACATTGCTAGTAGATATAAAGAAGCGGAGCCATTATCAACGAAAACAGCATCCGAAGTTGCATCTGCGTTCGAACGAATTTATCAACGTGGTGGTCTACGATGGCCAAAACTACTACAGGTTGATCCCGGTAAAGAATTTCTTGGAGTAGTATCATCGTTGATGAAGAAATATAATGTTAAAATCAGACGAGGACATACTGAAATTCATCGTGATCAAGCAATCGTTGAACGATTTAATCGAACACTTGCTGAGCGGTTATTCGGATATCAATACGCAAGGGAAATATCTACTGACCTCAAAGATAGATCTCGTGAATGGGTTGCAAGATTACCGAGTGTGATAGCTGCGTTGAATAATGAAATTACTCGTGCAACTTCCATGAAACCTTCTAATACGATCAAAAAAAAAATATATACCCCGTAGCTATAACGGACAACGACGTGAATCTTTCTCTCAACCAGTGTTAGGTAATGTTACAGTTAGATATTTATATGAACCTGGCGAACTTGAAGGTGGTAAAAAAAGAGCAACCGATCCTATCTGGAGTGTGACTACACATAAAATTTCTAGCGTGGTTAGATCCACTGGTAGACCTCCAATATACAGACTAGATTCTACTGCCCCTCAGCGTGGATTTGTACGTGAACAATTACAAGTAATTCCTGAGGATACGCAATTACCACCAAGCTCAATTTTGTAAATGTCCAGAGCCTCGACGTCGATTACACTCAAGACAAGTCAGCATTACATTTTCACGTGTGTGACCGAGATCACTATTAATTCTGCCTACGGTAAATTGTCTTGGATTCGAATACTGCCATGACATATTACAGTTGCAACTTGTGCAATGATTATTTTGTAATTGTTTTAGTTTTATAATAAATTCAATATCAATATCAAAATCACGATTATTTTTTTGTCACACTGCTTATAACCAGATAGTTTTTTTCTTATTACGTCATTATTAACAATTTGATCATTATTTTCTATAAAATTCATAATAACCCTATGTAGTTGAGTTATTCTTCTAACACGAGATACTGCAAGATAGACTAAATTGACCACTCGATCCGATCATCTACAATCCAGATTTTAGTATCAGTTATAGTTAATCCTTGTGACGAGTGAATCGTTATAGCATATCCTAACGTCCACGGCGATTTATTCATACTCAGCGCATTCTCAACGACATTAATATCGACTAAAACAATGTCATTCAATACAAGATTCTGTACCCTTGGTGGAACCAAGACACCTGGTATTTCAACTTCAATATTCTGTCGTCGAGTATCTAAAGGGCGATAACACAAAGGTACAGGTAGATCTGAAAACTTTTCTTTATGTAACAAAAATAATTTATTCTGTAGTTCATCACGAACTATCTTTCTACTCGCGACTATTAAATCAGTGGGATTCCATAAAGTCCAAAATTCATTCATAGAAGTCTCTGGAATTACTCCTCGCATTATCTCACATTGTACTCTGTCTGGTTGAAGTCTGATTAATTTTTAAAATTCCTTCAGC